>BQNB010011281.1:0-18830 GCA_026074375.1 Tanacetum coccineum | reverse complement strand
GTCTCTACGTAAATCCTAACCCGTTTATTAAGTATGCTTAAAGATAAACGTTAGTCGATAAGATTAGGATATTGGATTTCCCAAATGAAGTTGAGGATTTGAAGCTCGAGTGATCGAAGGACAAAACCAAGAGCACGAGAGGCTTCAAAAATCCAGGTCAATTCTCGTCAATCATAAAAAACACAAGCAAACGAGAATGGAAAAAGGCACACCTCTCACAACAAAAACACTTATTCATTACTACATAACATAACTAGGATAAGCATAAGGTGCCTCCTACGAAGCGCTTGTTTAGGGTCACTAAGCTTGACCCAATCCCCAAATTCATTTGTCCTTGGGGAAGGTTTGGAGATTCATGACAACTAATTTTGGTACGCCCCCTCCAAAGTAGTGCTTAATTCGATGACCTTTCACCTTGAAATTTAGCCCGGAGTTTTAGGATACCTCAACGGTGCCATATGGAAAGACTTGGGTAATGGTGAATGGTCTAGACCAATGGGATTTCAACTTGCTTGAGAACATCTTCAATCGAGAGTTAAAGAGGAGGACTTGATCACCGACATTGAAAACGTGATTTTTGATCTTTGAGTCATGGATCCTCTTTGTTTTCTCTTTATAGATTAAAGAGTTCTCATAGGCATGATCACAAAGTTCATTTAGTTTATTGAGTTGAACTTTACGGTGATCACCCGCGGTCTCAAGGTCAAAGTTTGCATGCTTTAAGGCCTAGTAGGCTTTGTGCTCGAGCTCGATCGGTAGATGACATGCCTTTCTGTACACTAACTTGTATGGGTACACCCGATGGGTGTTTTATAAGCGGTACGGAAGGCCCAAAGTGCATCATCTAGTTTATCCGACCAAGATGCATGGTTCTCGCTTACGGTCCTTTCAAGAATTAGTTTCAAGCCACGATTGGATACCTCAACTTGCCCACTTGTTTGCGGGTGATACGCGGTGGAGAGACGGTGAGTAACTCCGTATTTAAGCATGACCTTTGCAAACTGGTCATTGCAAAAATGGGTTCCACGATCACTTATGATAGCACGAGGGGCACCGAATCGGGCGAAGAGAGATTTAAGAAATTTGCAAACAACTCGGGCATCATTGGTGGGGAGCGCTTTCGCTTCAACCCATTTTGACAAATAGTTGACCGCCACGAGTATGTATTTGTTCCCTCGTGAAGACGGGAACGGCCCCATGAAATCGATGCCCCACACGTCAAAGATTTCGTAAACTTGGATGGAATTTTGAGGCATTTCATCACATTGCGAAATTTTTCCTTGACGCTGACAAGTGTTACATCGGGTGACCAAGTCATGGGAATCTTAGTAAATTGTGGGCCAATAAATCTTGAGTCAAAAACCTTTTTGGCGGTGTAGTTGGCACCATAATGTCCCCCGATGGGTCCACTATGGCAAGCTGTGAGGATGTCAACAGCTTCTTGGCCTGCAACACACCGTCAAATCATTTGATCCACACATATTTTGAACAAATATGGGTCATCCCAAAAGTAGTGTTTAACATCCTTGAAAAACTTGTTCTTTTGTTAGGACGACATCCCTTTAACAATGAAATTCCCTGCATGGTAATTTGCATAATCGACAAACCACGGGGTACGTGAGTCACCACGAGAAGTCACCATATTAAGTGTCTCAGGAGGGAATTTTTCATTTACCTCTTTTGGGTCGAGCACATTTTCATAAGGATTTTCTAATCGGGAAAGATGATCGGCCGCGAGATTCTTTCCTCCTTTTGTGTCAATTACTTTGAATGTGAACTCTTGAAGGAGGAGAACCCATCGGATCAATCTCGCCTTGGAATCCTTTTTAGCAAAGAGATATTTTAGGGCGGAGTGATCCGTATACACTATGCTTTTGTTCAAGACGAGGTAAGATCAGAATTTTTCAAAGGCATACACCACGGCTAACATTTCTTTCTCCGTCGTGGTGTAATGCGATTCCGCCTCGTTCATTGTTTTACTAGCATAGTGTATAGCCCTAAAGTGTTTTTCATGACGTTGCCCCAAGATTGCACCTATCGCAAAGTCGCTTGCATCGCACATAAGCTAAAAGGGTAGGTCCTAGTCTGGGCAATCAAGATTGGAGCTTCGGTAAGTTTTTTCTTTAACGTTTCAAAAGCTTAAATACATTCATTGGAGAAGATGAATGGAGTATTCTTCTTAAAAATATTAGTCATAAGCAAGTGGGTCATTGGACGGGCAATTTTTGAAAGTCTTGAATGAAACTCGGTAAAACCGCATGCCCAAGAAAACTATGGACAAACCCTTTGACACAGTAGTCGGGGTGAGTGGAGCTTGGCTATAAATTCGACTTTTAGCACTATCGACCTCAATTCCCGACTTAGAAATTTTGTGTCCAAGAACAATGCCTTCCTTCACCATAAAATGGCTTTTCTCCCAATTTAGGGACAAATTGGTGTCTTCACACCGTTTTAACATTTTTTCCAAATGGGATAGGCATGTAGAGAAAGAATCCCCGAAGACCGAGAAGTCATCCATGAACACTTCCATCATTTTTTCGATCATGTTTTTCGATCATGTCATGGAATATTGCCATCATACATCGTTGAAACGTGTCGGGTGCATTGCATAGCCCAAAAGGCATGCGACGATAGGCAAACATTCCGTATGGGCACGTGAATGTTATCTTCTCTTAATCCTTTGGGTCAATAGGAATCTAAAAATAACCCGAAAAGCCATCGAGGAAATAATAGTATTGGTTTCCCGCGAGTCTTTCGAGCATTTGATCCATGAAGGGCAATGGAAAATGGTCTTTTCGGGTGGCCTCATTCAACTTTCTATAGTCAATGCACACTCTCCACCCCGTGACCAATCGAGTTGGTATCAAATCATTATCATCATTCTTGACGACGGTTATGCCACCCTTCTTTGGTACACAGTGTATCGGGCTTACCCATGGACTGTCAGAGATCGGATAAATTAATCCGGCGTCAAGAAGTTTTTCAACCTCTTTTTTGATGACGTCGTGGATCTTTGGGTTTACCCGTCTTTGACTCTGAACTGTTGGTTCGTAGTCCTCTTCCATAAGGATTTTGTGAGTACAAAACTCTGGATCAACACCCTTGATATCGGAGAGTTTCCAAGCGATGGCTCGCTTATGGGACTTTAGAACCTTGATAAGAGCTGCCTTTTCCTCATCCTTTAAATCTTTCGCAATTATGACGGGCAACTTGTCGTCGCCTTCCAGAAATGCGTATTCTAAATGAGGTGGCAAGTCCTTAAGTTCAACCTCGGGAGGCTCATCAAATGATGATTTAACGGTTTTAGCTTCAACAACTTTAAGTTCTTCCCGGATTCCGGGTGAATAATCTTTATGATTCGAAAGAGGAGGTAACGGTTCACTATTGAGAAGTGCTTCCAGAATAAGAATGTCACCCTCCGGATCATAGTAAGTAGCATCAATTTCCCGTGAAATTGGCTCGTCATTGATAGCTATAAAAGCATTTGCTTCTTCGAGAAGGAGAAAATCACTATCCCCGAAGGGAGTTAGTGTTGGTGAAGAATTTGAAACAATTGGATCGTAATCCGGAGAAGGATTACCGTATGCAACTGAATCAGAAAAACCTAGAACTTCTTGCGAGTATTCTTCACATGCCAATTCAATGACGTCGATTCGGTTTGCCGTCATATGATTGTAATTAGCCGTGTATCTCGAAGTTTGGTCCAGATTGAAGGTGATGGCCTCTTTGCCAACACGAAGGGTTATTTCACCTTCGTAAACATCTATCAACGCACGACTGGTCTTTAAGAAACTTCTCTTTTAATTAGCCGTGTATCTCGAAGTTTGGTCCAGATTGAATGTGATGGACCTCTTTGCCAACAGCGAACGCAGTTATTTTCACCTTCTAAACAATCATATCAATGCATGACTGTCTTTTAAGAAAGCTTTCTTTCTCCCGATAATTAAGGGTACACTCGGAGGGTCCTGGTTCAAATCTATGACCACGAAATCTACAGAAACTGGAACTTTCCCACCATTAAAACGGACGTCTTTAGCGATACCGATCGGTCATGATTGAACGGTCCGCTAGCTCTAGCGTCATGCAAGTCGGGGTTAGTTCGGAAGGAGAGAGATTCTTCCAGAACGGAACTATAGCGCAAAAGATTATGCACGGGCAAGTTGCCGAGATCGCCAAGGCGTAGCATGTATTAATCCCAGAAAATTCACTGATGGAATAAGAAATCCGGAGCCAGGTTCTCTAAGTTTTTTTTTCAGTAACTTGTTTAGGATTAAACGCTGAGCAATTCTCGTTCCAATTTTAGCCATTTCACTCAACTTCCTTCTTTGTTTTCGATTAAAGTTTTTAGAGTCGGGCAAAATTTGGCATAAGGTCAAGGTATTCCGTAAAAGCTAATTTTGAAACTCAAATCTCCTCTAACTCAAATCTCTACAAAGATTTACATAGATTTCTTTCTCATTTGAATCGTTAGCTTTTCATAGCGTCTTTCATCATTCTTCTTTGAAGGAAATGGAATTGATGTTTCGGTGGTTAGAGCTCGGAGCAACTCAACGGGAAGTAACATCCGGCTCTGAGAGTTGGTGTTTTGAGATTGGACTTGAATAACAAGAGTTGGACTTCTCTACCGTCTTCCCGTTATTAGTAGAGAAGGAGAAAAGAAAAAAAAAAATAGCATCGAGGACTTCACTTTGCTACACCTCGTTCATACATGATTCATATACTTATATTACAGGAGAAGAAGATGAAGTGGGAGGAATCGTGGGTCCTTGATAAGCAACACCACTTCGGGTGGTGATACCTTTCAAATCCTCCTTCGGGTTAGTAACGGTGTTACCCGGGAGAGTTCCCGAAGTAGAGGCGGTATTCATTTTGATAAAGTTACCTAGCATACTTTCAAGCCTTTGACTCGAGAGTAGCCAAGTTGTTCTCAATTGAGGTTTGCGGTTTTGACCTTGATTTTGCACAAAACTTGATTGTGATTTTGCTTATTCTCATAACCCGCACATTAGCCTTTACGTAAACCTATTCAAAATCTGGTTCTTAGACATACTTGTGTTTGAGGAGCTTGAGCTTGGTATACAGAGCATGATAAGCTTGGTGGTGCATTTAGCCTGGGGATGATGAATTAACAGCACTTTTTGGATTGTATTGTTTCCTCTCGTTTGGCGAGCGATTGTAATTATTTCCCCGGTGAAATTGTTTTGATTATTTCCTTGAAGGCTCTGAACGGGGAGGAAAACCGGGAGGGTCGAATTTGATTTACAACCGATCTGAGGTCGGGTAACCTGTATATCCTGGTTGAAATTAGCCGAGGCGAGCTTGTGACATACTCATGTAAATATTGTCACGATAAACCTTGCCATCGGTGGCGGGGACAACAATTTCGGTGGAGAATAGCACCACCGCAATTACACGAACTTTCCTCGACCGCTTTTACGTGTAGCGGGAGCTTGGGATTGGGTTTTTCTTTTCGAGAAGTAAAGCTTTCACCATATCTTTAAGTTCATCAACATCGTATGAAACTGCGGGGGTGGAAGAGCCTCGTACTCACTTGGCAACGACTATATCTGACTAGCCATTGCTTTCGTGATTGACGAACCTTAGACCTTCTCTCTGGATATTTTTAGAGCATTCTCGAGGCAATTTAATCCAAAAAGTTACCACCCGCAGCGGATTCTCAATGTATCCTTGATCATTTCGAATTTATGCATTATAGAATGTAGTTCGAGTAGAAGCAAATCTGAAAACGCCATGATGCGTGCATTCCCTAAGAAAGATCCATTGATCGGTCCCCATGCTTCCATAAAATGTATTCGTCAAATCTTTGTTATGAAACCACTGATTTCATACGAAGATTTGTCCGTCTTGGCGGGAAGGTAAAAATTATTGATAATTCTCGAAACCAAGCAATCATCCCTAGTAAAATCGTTCGACTGGTTCCTTTTCAAGCCAATCCGGGCTAGCTCCCTCAAGGGAAAAATGGGAAAATCATAAGCTATAACTGCCGTAACTAACTCCGGGATATTTGGGAACTTCATCGCGTAAAAGTTGATCTTGTTAGAAACACACTATGTGAGCATTCGGGGCCATCCCTGTCAGTCCAAAAAACACTTGTTTTTTTTTAAACAATATTAAGCAAACTAAGCTTAGAGCTCAAAGTTGGCCGCGGTGAATGCGGAACAACGATGCAACCATCGTAACCCTCGTGGGTGCTTGGAGAAATTCCCCCATAGTACGATTATCGGACCATCCGTAACAATAGAGGATCGGGAGGTTTCTTGATTGTTATTTGTTTTCTCAGATTAGGTGATTCAACAGAGTCTGTCGGACCCTGTTGTTTGTCGTACAATTACGTGGCTTGAAACGAGTGCGCATGCACAGAATAGAAAAAAATATACACTAAATATTGTTGGTTTTTCAATGATTTCATTCACAATGTAATTTTAACGGACAAAGAGTAGGACAACTTCAACCAAATAATATACTACTTCACGTTAATACTCTTAAAAAGATAAACGCACCATGGTGAGCAGAGGAGTAGGACTAGCGCGAAGCTTATTTCTCCTTTCGGGGCGATAGTTCCTCAACAACCCTCCTTATACCACTTTTTAGCTTTTTAACTTTTCCAAGGTGAGCCGTAGTACGTCGGTAAGCGACACAAATGACAAGTTTTTGAATCCTTGGTTCGGGAACATATTGATGATAATACTTACTTCAATGGAAAGTGTTATATGTTGTGTTCTTTTAACCAACTTGTGGAATTTAGTTATATTACTTTATATGGAATAAATTATTAATATGATAATAAACTAAGAAAAGAAAAATAAACATATTTTTCTCGTATTTTTTTTATAATTTTTATAAAAACATAACATAGAAATATTCACACAACTTCAAACACACTTTGGTCAAACGTTTAGAATAATCTTTTCACAGCCGTCCCGGGGCAAACACTCAACCAATTGCCTTGACCAAGGCAAGAAATATCAAAATCACTAAATAAAATATATATGCGTAACCGGAAGTCTTTAGACTTTCCCAGGTCATCTAGTCCAACTGGGCTTGAATGGAAATCAAGTGACGAATGATAAACGGGTATTGAATATGACAAGGTTATGATTGGTTTTCTATTTCTACAAGTTAAATATGCAAAAACGATTAAATAAAACCTAAAAACGAAAGCTATAACACTTAAAACCTAAAACGGGCACGAAAAACGAGGGTCAAAAACCTAAATTTTTTGGCAATTTTAAACTCCTAGAACATTTTTTAAAACTAAAAATAGATCTATTGGACTAAAAAAAGAAGTTTAAAAAAACTAGATCAAAACGGGAGTTCCGTTGGAAAAACCAAAAACTAGTCAAAATAAAAAACGTGATGAATCCCGCTCTTTAGGAAAAACGTGAAATGTTGTATAAAAAGACCCTACAAGAAAACCAATTATTTTCCCTAGAAACTAATATGACAAAAGAAATTTTTAAAAAAAAAAGTTTATATTTTCGACTTTATTTTCTTTTTATGGATTTTTTCTAAGATGTAAATGATAAAAACTACAAAGAAAAATCCTAGAGCTAGAAAAATTTAATAAAAATTACCACCTAGATGGAGAAAAAGGCAGAAAATTAAGAAAAATAAAATCCCTCAAAAGTTTTACACACATTAAATAATACTAATTTAACTACATTAACATTTACAACACCAATCGTATTATTATGTTAAACCTCAAACCTAACAAGGACTACAATGGACATAACGACGGGATTATTTGTGGACAAAAGACCAAATTTAAAATTTTTTGGTTTCTACTCTGAACACCCCCCCCCCCCCCCCCCCCCCAATTTCGACTGAGGGTCCCAAAAAAAAACAAAAGTCAATTTTAAGCAAAAGTACATAACACGAAAGACATTGTTCATGCATGTCTTTTAAGACAACTTTAACACAAAGGCACCTTATAAAAAAAGCACGTCAGATAAGCCAAAAAAAGGCTTATAACTGCTGCCTCAGAAATAATCATAAAAATTTTAGTTTTAGTATTTTGCGAAGTTTTAGCTCAAATAAGACCCAAATTCAAACAAAGGATATATAGTTTTGGAATGCTTATAATGGCTTAATTATCCATTTCCAAAGAAAGCGTTTTACCAAACAAACACTTTAACTAACTCAAATTTGCATCAAAAGTGGTACACTTTCCCCCCCAAAAAAAAATTTTCCCTAAATAAGCCCAAAATGAAAATAAGCAGGGAATCACCAATAAGCGCAAACAGAAAAGTGAGCTTTTGGAAATAAGACTCACTAAGAGTCCTTATTAAACCCACCTAATCACTTTTTTAACATAAGCCACATGAAATAATCACAAATAAGTACAAATGACTACACTACTAAGTTTTTATTTTTTCTAAAATGTAAAGCACTTTTTAGACCGAAAATAAGCTTACAGAAATAAGCAAAACTTTGAAAACCTTTATCTAGGCCCGTTTTGACCCTAATCCTAAATAAGTAAATACTGAAAATAAGCTCACTAAATGACATAATGCTACCCAAGCTAAAATGGACCAAAATTAGCAACTATGGTGTGAGTTTTTTACAGTTTTTGAAAAGACAAAATGCTTTGACACATCTTTTGAAAAATTGAGAAATGGCTATTTGCAGATCCAACATAACTATAACAAAAAGCTTTGAAAAATGAAAACTAAGCTGAAATAGATGTTTTGTAACCTACAAAGAACTTATCCTAGTAATTTAATATCTAACACTTTTTCCATAACTACTTATTTTTTTTGCTTGAAAATACTAAATTTACTGATTTTAAACCTGATGTAAACGACAGACTTATGTGGCAAAATGCAAATTGAACAAGTGATTAACTAGGCACACTTGACTACTACAATATAACTACAAAATGAAACTAGAATACGCACTAAAAAGGCAATAATATAAAACCTAAGTTATAATAAGCTACAACTGAAATTGAAAGCTGAAATTAAGACTACTCTTAGGAAAACACTCAAAAATGAGTTTCTAGCTTATAAAAACTTTAAAAATTTTAAACTAAAAGCTAATTTTGACCTGACCAAAGAGATGGGCCTAGAAGACACTTAAACCCATGCATGAGCCAAAATGACCCATTTTAGTCCTTGTCCCAATCACCCCTTTAAGTTACTGAATAGCAATTTTTTAAGCTATAAAGACTTAATTAAGCTGTGGAATAATTAGAATAGATTAAGGATAAGCATAACAAAGGGGCAGATAAGAAGGAGTGGTGATAAGAAATAAGCACTCTTAATTCGAAAACCTATTGGCAGTAGTAACTTAGAAAAGTAGAGCAGTTTTAAACTAAAATTTTTTTAAAACTAATTGTTATAAGCTATAAATAAATAATAATGAGTAAATTAAGCTGAACAAAATGCAAAAAAGCAAATAATAACACTAATAAGCAATTGAACTGTACAATGGCTTAAAGTGAGAAAGATTGAATACCCTTGGTCCTTAGCTTTTATAGAAGTAAACCAAGCTCAAAAGAGCTTATCTGCTAGCTCATTATACCCATAAGCCCATCCATCTTAGGCTTATCATCCAATGAGCTAAAAACATGAAGTTGAATAAAGCATGGAACAGTAGCAATTCTTACGCAAAATATATTTTTATGACTTGAATTTATAAAACTTACAAACTAAATGCAAGTAAATTATTACAGGGAATGAAAAAATGAGTTTTTTTTTTTTCAAATTTTTAACATAAATCTAAGAAGTTTATCACAAGAAAAACTTAAAATTACACTAGATTTCTAAAAAAACTCCTTTAACTGGTCTCTCTGTATTTCTTTTATAGGCAAGCAGATCTTCTTTGGCATTGTGCTAGTTATGTGAGCGAACATCCCAAAGTAATCCCATAGCGCCAATCAAACATCACTTGTGTTTCTTCAAGAAACAACCACAGCCATTGATTTCCAGTTTTGGCGCCCATAAAGTAGCCAATGGGTTGCCAAGATTGGCAATAAAGGGTTTAGTGAGAAGGGTTAAGGGTATTATCCATAGGAAGATTTAAGGGTAGCAGGTAAAGGTGGAGAAGGAGACCCGTGAGGCTTTAATGGTTCTGAGCTAGGGCGGGAAAAAAGGGATCTAATGTTTTGTTTTGGCGTTATATGAAGGTGCAGGGGATGAAGTTTTGAGGAAAAGGCATTTGAGCCCCTGAAAGTGTATTGCAAAATTGCAAACACGTCCTTAAGTTTCCATCTTCGTTGGTCCCTGAGGTTGAATTTCTGGTTTTAGCACCTATAGTCTAAAAGGACTAACAGAGTTAAGGTCTCACTGCGGGCTAAACGTACATGTTTAAGTGGTTTTTGGGTTGGCTTATGGATTTGAAATGGGCCGCTTGGTACATGTAAAAAATTGAGATGGGCCTTTTTTATTAGAATGTAATATATAAAAGTTGGGCTGACCCGGGTCCATTATGGTGGTAAGGTGGGCCCACTTTTTGGCAATTAGCTTTCGAGTTTTCGGTTTTCGATGCTCTTTCCAATGTCGTATCCCGGGGTTTGACTATGACAATCTCGAGATCCGTTTTTACTTCAAAAAAATAACACAAACGTTGTCGAGTCGATCCGGTAATTTCCGTTTGAGCTCCGTTTTCAATCTTTTTGTACCCTTGGCCTTAGTTTTTCGCGCTCTTTTCAAATCCGTGCCTCGTTTTAATCCGGATTTGGCTTTTCGAGTTTTTATCTTTTAGTGAATATGCCGGTACCTTGTCACATCTACAAACACATCTAACCAAAAACCAGCATATTTATGGCATTTTATGTGCGTTTTTTGGTCGGCATAGGGTCGATTTTAAAGGTAAAAGGTAGTGTAAAATTAACACACATACCAGTTATCAAAGAACACAAGCGAAGGCACTGTAATATCTTCAACAGAGACTGATTACATGTGCCATGTCGGGAATGTTGTTGCTCCAAATTCTTTTGGATGCGATCCCAGCTCAAAGACTACGGATTTTGACTTCAAACATAATGCCATCATTACTTTGATAACAAAAGTGCCATTGCTCTTTTGTTGTACACAAGTGTTCCAATGCACTCTTGATCAAAAGGCACATTCGACATACGTGCACCATTTCATACTGAGAGCAAGTGGAAAATAGATGGTTAACTCTACTCCCCGAAAAACGAAACTAACAACTTGCTGACGATACTCAACAAAAGCATTACCAAGAGAACGGTTACATTCAAATTTTCTTCTTCAACGCCTAGGCATTCACAAGAGTTATTGACCCCAAAACTCTCAGATGCCTTCACAAGAAGGGAGGATGAGTAAACGAAGTTGCCTTCGTGTATCCTTTTGTACATATGTTAAAAAGAAATTAGACTTATTAGAAAAATTAAAATAATAATAATAATAATAATAATGGACTTAGTAAATATTTTAAGTCATTTGGAATTACAAAATGGCTTGCAATTACTTCAGATTGCAACCCAGTTCTCAAACGCGGGTAATTAATTTTCCCCAGGCATGGATTACTTTATATCCATGCATCAGAGGATTAATGTACGCTTCAGTGCATTTTTCTTAACTCGGAAGAGAAGTCTTCCTTTTGAAAACCAAATAATTTTTCTTAATTGATTCTTCAAAATTATTTGTGTTAACGATGGTGGTGGTATAGCTGTTCAAGTAAAATTTTCATCTCAATCAATGACTACAGCTCTTTCAATAGAAAACGGGTCATTGTTTGAGGGGGAGAGTGAATTTGAAAATTTACTTCATCACACAGGTTTCTAAAAGAAGTGATTGGGAGGATATTCCATGGCGGTTTAGGAGTGTTGTATGCTATGAAAGTGTGAGTATAAATTGTCAAAAGCTATAAGAGTGGTAATTATTATGTTTAATAAGTTACTAATAGGGATTTCGTCGCATTTACTCCAGCAGTAATTTTATCAGTATCTGAACCACTCAAGTTGAAATCTGTTCTATCTTCTATGGACAAGTGAGAAAATGTTTTTGTATTCCAAATGGGTTAAAGTTTGAAGGGGAGTTAATTAATTTTAATTCAAAGGGCCATAAATGTCTGTTGTTTAAAGGATTAGGGACTTTAATGCAATTTTGTGATGTGTTTCCTAGCTTTATTAATCAATAGGGACCAAATCAGCCAAATTTCAAACTTAGAACAACCTTAGAAATACTTAGACAAAGAAATTAAAGAAGATAGAAAGCTCAGGGACTGAATATGTCAATTTCCAAAGAATGGGTATTTAAGGCACGGCGGGTTGCTCTTTGGTCAAAGGTGTTCAAATCTGGTCAAACATAAACACACACACACACACACACACGATCGCAACTCGCCACCACGAACACCTCCTTCAATCTTTGATTTCCTGTGTTTTTCACGCAAAGGTATCAATCAAACTTTGTTCTTTGCCTTTTATTCTATCTATAGATCATAGGAATCGAAGTGAATCACACTAAAATGAGTAAAATCTTAAGAATTTGTATCTAGGGTTCGAAAATTAAATAAGTGTGTATAAATGTTAATTGATTGAGGGGAAAGGTGCGGAATGGGCTTGTGATCAATAATATATATATATGTTTATCCATTTTGCAAACATCTGTGTGCCCTATGCGATTTCTAGGTGGCGGTTTGACTTTTAGAAAGTCATAAGCCGTTGGTTTGTGGTTAAGGATGTTGCTAGTGTGTATCTGATGCGTAGGAAAGATTAGGAATGCTTTAGGTTGTGTTTAGGTTTGCCAAATGAGAATGTGTTTTGATTCATAAGTAGTATTTCATCATGGCGAGTTGCTTAGATGCTTGGTGGCGGTTTGATTTTAATAATATTTTATCATTTCAGGGAAACCGCCGCATGGCAGCGGTTTGGTTGAAATTTATATTTTATTATTTAAATAGTCAACCCGCCACGTCGATATTTATTATTAACTGTGGCGAGTTGCTTCATGGCGGTTTGATGAAGGCGGGTTGCCCTAATTTGTATTATTTTATTCGCACAGGTAAACCGCTGCCACGCAGCGGTTTGGTCAAATATTTTATAATATTAAAATAATTAACCCGCCCTTTTCAAATTTTTATTTATAGCGGCGGTTTGATCAATATTATTAAAATATTCTTAGCGGGTTGGTGCCTTTCCTCGCGGCGGTTTGCTCAATCCACCTCACGGCGGGTTGACTAACTGCTAGGCGGCGGTTTGGGCTTATTTTCAGAAATTTGACCCATTAAGCCCGTCAATCAATCGAGGCCCATTCCAATGACCAAGTTACATTTCTAACACCCATCCGGGCTTAGTTAACATGTAATTGATCATGTTGGATAATTCTGCCTTAATCAGTCGAGGCATGTCATGACTCCTCTCTAACATCGTTTCTCTGCCATGCTTGTTTCCTTTGTTAATTACTCTTATGCAGAATACGATGGCAGAGCAAAATGTTCCCGCTCAAGCACCAACAAGAACAAATGAGCAGATTGTACCTCGCTCTTAATGGTTACAAATCGGGAAAAGCAATCTTCTTTTCGATGCTCAAAAGATACAAAAGAACCCCATCTTTCAGATAACAGTGGACATCTTGCGTAACACCAACTTCTTCAGAGCTTTCTTTGCCTCTGCTAGTGTTCCTACAGTCTACATTCAGCAGTTTTGGAACTCTATGAAGTATGATGAGAAGACTGGGGTTTATAGCTGTCAATTTGATGAACAATGGTTCAATCTAAGTGTTGATCTTCTTAGAAAGGCCTTAGACATAACTCTAGTCGACCCAGCTCACCCATTTGAGTTACCTCCGACTGGTGACACGGTGATTGATTTTGTAAATCAGCTAGGGTACCCTGAACCTGTAGAATTTGTCTCCAATATACATGTGAATTATGTATATCAGCAATGGAGAGCAATTCTAACAATGATTAACCAGTGCTTAACCGGAAAGACATCTGGTAGCGACAAACCAAGACACCCAGTGCTACAAATGTGTGGGGCATTTGTCACTCAAACTATGTTGACATGCAGAACTGTTATGGGAAGAGTTTACTCAAGGGATTCAGACATTCTTCTCACACAAGGCAAGTCATAAAGCCAGTCTAAAAGACCCTAAGAAGAAAGCAGTTCCTCTCCTCATTCCTTACAGGCGGTTTACTAAGATGATTATCTAATATCTGGGGAGCACCAGTAATGTACATAAAAGACTTGAGTCTCCTTGTCATCTTCCAGGAGATGACTTTCTGCTAGGTAATCTCAAGTTTATCTCGAAAGGTGAAACAAATGAAGTGTTTAATGCGTTCCCAAACAATTGATTACTCAAGCCATTCAACAATCTTCGTACTATCCAAAGTATCTGGAAATGGTTGCTAAGAATACGAAGAAAACACCACAGGATAGTGCAAGCAAGCAACCTGAACCTGCAACAAAGCGTGCTCCACCCAAGAAGCCCACAACTACTACTCCTGTCAAACCAACCAAGCCACCTTCATCCAAACAACCTAAGTTTCCGACAAAGAAACCTTCTAAGCGTAAGCTTCCACAGAAAGTTAGAAAAGGAAAGCCTTATTTCCAACTTGTTGATGAAGATGATGAAGCTCAACAAGAATCTGTTCCTCAAGGAGAAAGTGATGATCCTGCTCTCGAACTGGCCAAGAAGATGAGTTTGGATGCGTATCAAGAAAAAGGAGAAGGTGAAGGTGCTCATGCTGACATACAACGAGCAATTAAGCTTAGCTTGGATCCTTCCTTTCTGCCACAAGGTCAGGCACCTGTTGGAGGAGTAACGATCAGGGATCCAGTATCTGAAACAACTCCCATACTACCTGAAGTAGTAGGCAAGGGTAAGGCTATTGTAACCGAAGAACAAGTAGCTCATTCCCTGATCGATCTGTCAAAGAAGAAACGTACTACGAATCAGTTTATCCTTGTTAGGCGTGATCAAGCACCTCATGATTCGACAACTGGACCCTCTTCTCAACCTGAAGATGATACATCAGAGAAAGTGGTCCAGGAATCTTCATCAACAACTGATTCAGAACGAACAGAAAGTGAAACAGAAGCCGCTGCTCCTAAAGGTGACAAAGAACAAGGTAAAGTAGCTTCGTCCACAGTGACATCAGGAGTAGGGATATCTGTTCGTACAGAAGACCAGGCTGGATCAACCCTGGAAAAAGCACATGCTCTGCTGGACCAACCCTGAAGCCCCATGCAAGAAGACCAGACTGGATCAGACTCTGGAAAAGTACATGTGTCTCTTGCTGGACCAAACCCTGAGCACATGGATGAAGAATTCCTCGCTACAGCCTACCCAAAGGTTCATGAAAACCTGAAACTCATAACTGACGAACGTGTCATCGAAGATAATCCAGAAAGTCATTCTGGTTCTATGTCGTCCATGAAAAATCTAGAAGACACTGATAACTTTGGGGATCAATTTCTTTATGACAAACCAACCGAAGATGATCAGGAGAAATCTAAAGTTGTAAATTAGTCTGATTCCACCATACCTGATCCAAGTTATCAAACCATCACGTCAACTCCTCCAGTGATCGCTCCTGATTCGTCAAATAGTATACATATAAAATAACACAAATGCAAATCTCAACCAAATGCCCTTTAATCAAGGCAAAAGGTCAAAATCTACACAAAGAGATTAAATATATAAGAATCAATTATAAAAAGATTCCGGAAGAGATATTCCCGGGTCGTATGTCCCAACGAGGCTGCAATTGAAAGTAATCCTGGTTTGATGAGAAATTGAATGATGGAGAATATTGGTATGATGGAAACACTGATATAATTATAACTAAAATTAATTAAATAAAACCTAATTTAATCTACGGGAAACAGATATAGGAAATGGGGATCTTAAAAACTACGGGAAACAAAATTAGTTATAGGGAAATTCTAAAATTAAATCTATACTAAAATACGGGGAACAGAATTAGTTATAGGGAAATTCTAAAATTAAATCTATACTAAAATACGGGGAACAGAATCAGGTATCGGGAAACCTAAATACTAAAAATTAAGAAAATAAATGCTAAATTAAATTAAAAATCAAAATTAAATTCTAATTAACTTAATTTGAAAAATAAAAAAAAAACTAGAATAAAAACGGAGGTCGTTTGAATGTAAAACGAAAAGAAACGGTAAAACGCACCCGGTAAAACGGGTCTAAGACTGAAATTTAAGAAAAATTAAGCCTACACTAAATTTTATATTTTTCCTAGACACTAAATGACAAAAGAAAATTTTATAAAAAAGAAAAATATTTTTTTATTAATTTTTGGATTTTTTATGAATTTTTAAAGATTAATAACTAATTAAAACTAAGAAAATAGAAAAAGACAAAAAATAAAAGTTATAAAAATTCTGAAAAAATAAAATTAAATAAAGAAAAAGTTAACAATTCTAAAAATATAAAAATGCCCAAATTTTACTGAATAAATTAAAAGTAATTAAACTAATTAAAATTAAACCTAATTTATATTAATTAAATTAAATAAACTAACAGCTGTCAATTATAGGGACTAACAGTGAAAGGACAGCAAGGACTAACGAGGTAACAACATACTAACAGTGGGGACTAACAATTATAACTATAAAAGACAAAATTACACAAACAGTCCCTGAGTTGGACCCCGATTACAAAAAGGGTCCAAACAGCTTATTATCAAAAAGCTATAAAAGCAAAGTTGTTAAGGGGCTCAAGGGGAGTCTTTTTTGTAAAAGCACTTATGCTTTTTACTCACTAAATAAGCTAGAAACTTAAGGTTTTGGACTGACAGTGCTTAAAAAGGCTTATGAGCTTATTTTTCTTTCTTTTTGGGATTTAAGCTAACAAATAAGCTAGAAACTAGGGGAAATAGATATTCAGCTAAGGGATTCTTAAAATAAGCTAAGGGACCCTAGAATAAGACCTAAAATAAGCTGAAAAAGCTACAAGCTATATTGACAGATTATTATAAAAAACAGAAAAAAGGGAACTTTAAGGCCTAAATAAGCTAAGCTAAAGGGTGAGTTAAGCTAAGAAAACTTGGGGATTTAAAGAGCAATTACTAAGCTATAAATAAAAGCTAAAATATCTAGGAGCTTAATACAAAATAAGCTAAATAAGGGAGGCTGAATGGTGGTGTCTAGCACCAGGGGAGGCAAGGCAGTGGCCAAGGGGCTTATTTTGGCTTATTGAAATAAGCACATCAGTGATTTTTAGCCAAAACAAGATCCAAACAGATTTATAGGGGTGGTCAATGAGCTTATTTCCAAACTATGAGAGCTTAAGGCCTAATTAAAACTGCTGATAATGGGGCTTAAAAATGGCTGATTTCAAGAATTATGCATACATACACACTTGGCTATATTTGGTATATCAAAATGACAGGACAAAGGGTTGGGTAAAATGGCTAGAAACAACAACAACAAGCACAACAACAGTGTGCTTAAGCTGCATAAGCAGCTGGAGCACTTAAGCTCAATTTGGCTTATTGAAATTTTAACAGATTATAGAGGCCACTTAAAAACTTATTTTTAAACTAAAAGGTTTGATTAAAATGGCTTAATAAACCCTACACACTCAGCCAAAGTTGGCTGAGTGGTATTTATCCATAAAAACACCCATATGACCCATTTTAAGGTCTAAACCAAACACCCCCTTAATTTATAAATTCGGCTTCTTTTTAGCTTTTTAAAAGAAATAAAGGGGTAAAACAAGTTTATAAGCTGAGCTTAACAACTTTTACACGTTTTTATATAAGTTTAAACAGATTTAAAGGCTTAAATAAGACTTTGCACTTTTGACAATAGCAATTTCACAAAAAACTCTTAACTTGTATTAAAGCTGGAAATATTACAACATAAACTTAAAATAAACTGAGTACAACACTTTTAAAGCAAACTTAATTAACTTTTATACTAAGAAAAGTAAAAAACAGGGGTGTAATGTGTTTTTTGACTTCGGGTTGTTCTTTTTTCTTTTATAGAAGTCTTCTTTTGCTTTCTTGGTCTTGGGTTGTGTTTGCTATGAGTGTACAAAGTCTCCAAAGCAATCCTAGCCCTCCATTCCTTTATACACCATCCTCAGCCATTGATGGGGTTCGGTTTGTGTAAGATTGCCAACATGGCAGCATTCTAGGGTTAGGGTTGAGTGGGGAGAGGTATATTACAACTGGAAAGGTACTAGGGAAGTGGTGGTATGAGCTAGAAACAATGGGAAGGGGGGTAATGGTTTTGGCGGGTAATGGTATACAGGGTACAGAGTTGGTTCGCGTTTAAAAGAAAAGAATGGGGAAGGTGCAAAAGCACCCCCCATCTTTGGTTCTCTTTTCATTTTCTTATAAGCCGAAAAACAGTTATAATTAAGTTTGGAAAGTGACAGATTTGGTCCCCCGCGTTTTATAACAAAAGAGGGTTTAAAAGAGTTTTGGTAAATTGCAAAAACAGTCCCTGCTGTTTAAATAAAAGAAAGTTTAAGTAAATTGCAAAACCAGCCCTTGTGTCTTTTTAGCTCTTTAAAACAACTTTCAAACTTGGCAATTTTGGCCCTTTTCTTTATTTTTTTCATTTTTAATTATAAAACAAGGTTTTTAACATTTACATTTTTGGCCCTTGAGTTTTATAAAAAAGGTGTTTTGGGCTTGGGTTTTGTGTTGGGCCCATTGGGTTTGTATTGGGCCCAACTGGGTTTGGTTTGGGCTATTGGGCCCAATTGGGTTTGGTTTGGGCCCAATTGGGTACAGGCTTAGCTATTGGGCTTTTTCAAGCCCAATAAGCTTTGAAGTGGATTTTGTGTGTACAATGGCTGAGATTGGCTGTAACTGGGCTAGGATTGGGCCTTCAAAGTCTTCACAGTCTTTGTCAA
>BQNB010011280.1:0-81825 GCA_026074375.1 Tanacetum coccineum | reverse complement strand
CTCTCTCAACAAAAATCTTTGCTACTTTTCAAAGGTTTAGTTTGGGGAAGTTTCGAGGTATTTGGTTATAAGGCATGTGATATTGCGTGAGGACACACAATCGTTTAGTTTGGGGAATTTTGATAAGTGTTAAATACACATATCTATTTATACCTAAAATAGCCCAAAACGGACCAAAAATGGAAAAAATATGCTTGTATTTATGTTTTGTGTGTGCAGGTACGGATATATGAAAAATCAAAAGAAAACCGTCAAAAATGAGCAAACACGGACACAAGAACGGAAGAGTGAACAAAAGCCGGAAGCCAAAGCCAGAAAAAGTCAAATCTTCAGTCAACTCCAGTCAATCTTGGTCAACAGAAGTCAACCACAAAAAACAAGACCCAAAATGTTTCAAAATAGCCTTTCAAGTTTCAAAAGTTGTAAAAATAGTCCCTAAACCTAAATGGGCCATGCCCAGATCCCTTAGCCCAATATCCTTTTCATAAAACTCCAAGGGCCATTGTTGCCATTTCCAAAAGTCTCTTTTTTACACTACACCTTTTATTACCAACTACAAGGACCATATTTGCAATATATCCAAAGTTTAAACCGAATTACCCCCTTTACAGTTAAAACAAGTGGGAAAACATAGTTACTATTCACCCATCGTCCCCAACATTAAACCCAAGGTAAATCAAAGGGCTTTCCCCAATTGATAGGCAATTAAGGTAATTCAAGGGATCGTTAACAAGATGGCAGGGTCATATTTGTAATATCAAAGGCTTTTATTTGTCTACCCAAGCATCAAAGCCACGTGGCTATGGAGAAAGCACAACGGAATGAGGAATTTGCACTACATTCACTAGCACAAGCTGTCACATCATGAGAATGACAGCTTGGCAATCCTTAAGCATCCACATTTGATCCAACGGCTTACAATAGCCCTCAAATGATTGAAGAAATGATTGGTCGGGATTGATTGGAGCGTGGGCATCAAGACAGACCTAGAAGCTTTGGGGATCGGCTATAAATAGGCTCTCACCTCACACACACACACATTTAATTTTCTTTTAGTAGCTTTTAGGTAGCTTAAAATTTTGTTTTTAGCTAAATGTAATTTTCCTTAAATGTTTTGTAATTTCTTTTTAAAGTAATGTAATCAGTTTCTTTTGTTAATGAAATTCAGTATTTACATTCATAAGCTCTCTTTATTTTTCATTTGTCCTCAATTTTTAAGCTAAATGCTCATAAGCTCCTATAAGCTCAACAGCTCTCATGAGTCTTTAAGCTCATGATTTGAGCTTAACTTGGTCTTAATCATACTTAATATCTAAAACTAGCTTAAGTACTTATTTACCTTTGCTTGGGGACAAATAAGCTATGGAAGGAGAGCTAGCTTTGGAAAAGCTCTCATGGATAAGCTAGAGCTAGATGATAAGCTCAATTGAGCCTTTAAGCTTCTGTTTGGCTGAAGCTACTTGTAAGTCCTCATTTAACTTTCCTTGTCTTTAAATTCTAGTTTAATTGCTTTATAATTGCTTATTAGTTTAGATCTGCTCATTTGCTTAATATAATTGCTTAATTGTGCTTATTGGTCTTTATTTGTGCTTATTAGTTATAAATCTCAATCTGTCTTTAGTTTTATAGTAGTAGATTATAGTACTTTTAATTCTGTCATAAATTTCATAAAAATTAAAAATATAGTAGCATAGCTTTAATTCTTAAATTTTAGTTAACTTAGTTGTTGATTCATTTTTAATAAGATTGTAATAGGCTTTTAGTAATCTGGTTTTAAAGTTTTGTGTAGTGAATTGTCAAAGCATAAGCTTAATCAATTTTTTGGTCCAACTTAAGGGGGTGTTTGGGTTAGTGTATTTGACCATCAATAAAGTCAAAGAAATTAGTGCTTTTCACTTTGGATGTTAGATGTTCATTTTTTGATTAAGTTTTAGTAGATTTGCAGCAAAAGAGTTTAGTTTTTAATCTATTTTATGGCCTAATTAGTTGTATCAGACCAGGGGACTTTTCTCCTTTATTTTCAATTGTGAAAAATTTGAATCAGCCATCTCAGGCTAGGTTCTTGTTTGCTTTGGACTTAAAGGTCACTCAATTAGAGTTTTTAGTGCAGAAGTAGTTCCATTATAGGGACACATTGCCCATTTAGTTTGACTTTTGCAATTGCATCAGCTGTACTAACAAGTAGTTAGTATGTTGAGCTTCTAGTTCATTTAAGCTAGGAATTTGAAAGATTTAGGGCTCTTAAATTCAGTTAAATTATAGATTAGTTATAGCATTAAGTAAAATTCAAGTCTTAGTTTCATTTATTATTTTATTTTTGCCTTAGGTGCAATTTAGCTTTAAAAAGTCATTGTTTAGCCATAAAGCAAAAACAGGTAGTATTAGCTTAATGAATTAGAATTTTTGATTTTACTAGCTTTAATATAGGTTTTTATGATTCATTACTTAAGTTTAAGCACATAGTTAAGTTCTCAAAGGGTAGCTTATGTCTCAGTTATTAAGTCTTTTAGCTTGTTTAAATTTCTAACTCTTTGAGTCTTAGTCTGAGTTAGTAGTTTATCATCACATTTAGTTAGCTGTTAGTATTTCTATATTATGTAGCTTATCTTTTTAGTTAATGTACATCATTAGCTTCTAGAACTTCTTTTATTTGAAATTGAGCCTTATATTAAAGCTTGTGCAAGCTGTTAAGTGTCATCTAAGTTTTTTTTAAGCTAAAACCCATAGCAAAAAAATTTGCTGTAACAGCTTTATACATAAGCTGTTTTAGGGCTTATTTGTCAACTTTTAGACAAAAAGTTTAGTTTTCAAGTGTTTAAAATCTCGTTTTTATAATTTTAGATATTTAGTTTTTGTGTAAAAGTGAGAAAATCAATAAAAAGTGCAAAATAAGTTGGGGTTTGCCTGCCTCGAACCTCAGACTCGCTCTCAATCCATACGTGTTAACCATCATGCTACTTTAGCTCATCCAGTAAACCTTTACCCAAGTTTAATACAGTACCTTTTTCATTTTCTTTACATAATATGCCGTAGGCTTATAAAGCTTATTTAGAGCTTATTGTTTTAGCTGTGTGTTAGTTTTATTTTTCTCGTATTCCTTGTTGCTTAGTAGTAATTTTCTGATTTTTTTGAGAATTTTCCCTTTATTAGATTATTTTCTGGATTTTCGTATGTTTAAAATTTGTAAAAATCAATAAAAAATAGAGAAAAAGTTTCAGAAAAATAAAAAAAAATTAGGTTTTAAAAAAATTGCTTTAGGTTTACATTCAGTAAAATCATTTTCACCACTTTTAGATTTTATTTTTCATCTTAAGCTTTTAAAATTTAAGTTTAAATTAGGATTTTTTTAAAAATAGTTAAAAATAGTTTTCTGAGTTTTTATGGTTATTTTAGGACTTTTCTAAGTTTAAAATCATTTTTTCTAAATTTATAGTCATTTTTTTGATTTTTTTTAGGATGTAATTAGATTAATATCACTTTTTTATATTCCATCAATAAATTTCAAAAAAATAATCAATAAAACTGTTTTTCTTTTTCTAAAATTTTCTTTTGTCCTATCTTAGGTTTAGAAATTTAGTTTACATTTTTTAGAGTTAAATTTAGTTTTCATTGCTTATTTGTCGCGTTTTAATTGTCTCGTTAATTGATTTTGTGCTTTAATGTTTTTTAATTACTTCTGTTAATTGGGGCTTTTAATTAGTAGTTATAGAATAACCCAATTAAATATTTGAACCCATTCATATCAGTATCTAATATCAAGCGAGGTGTCAAGTTCTCAAATCATTGGGAAAACGATCCGGGAAATCATATTTCCCGGTAAAACATACGTATATTATATTTATATATTTTTAGTTTAAAGAGTGTAATTATCCTTGGGAAATTTTTTCTTAATTGCTCTTGTGGTATATTATATAGTGTATTATATCCTCGTATCAATATCACTTTGAGGTTATCAATTTCTTGATCATCTCTTCCTGATTTAAGCTAGTGTCTACAGAAGGATTTGTATTTCCTTCTTGAATTTGTTCAAGATCTTCCACACCAAAATAATATCACATTGCTTTTAGATCAAGAGATTTGACTCAATGAACTCAGCATTCCGAGCAAACAAATACTTTTGTTCTCAGAGGGCTGTAGATCAAGGGAATATCCCATTGTTTCCTTTGGGTATCCTATATATAAGATACACTTAAAAGATCTTGGATCAAGTTGTCAGGTTTGGTAAGTGGTATGCATGCTTAACAAATGCATCACAAAACCCCAGACTCTTAAGTATGGATTGCTTAGGGGCTTTGCCCATGCCATTTTCGTTATGGTGTCTTATCAACTTTAGTTGGGAACCTTGTTGGAATGCGTGCAGCCTAGTCTCAAGGGCATAATCTCAAAAGGACTTTGGGTAGAGTTGTTTGACTCATCATGGCTCGACCATGTCTAGCAGTGTTCGATTTTCCTCTTTGACCTCCATTATTTTGAGGCGTGTAGGGAGGAGTGCGATGGGCAATGATCCCATGCACCTTTAAGATGATCCAAAAAAAAAACTCTTGACTCATATATTCACCTCCACGATCAGAACGTAGTGACTTAATGGTTCTTTCCGAGTTGGTTTTCTAATCCTTTTGAAATACCTTAAAGGTTATCAAACACTTCAAAGTTGTGTTTCAGCAGGTAAAACATAAAACATAACGATGAAGTCGTCTGTATAAGTTACGAAGTAGTGCTCCTTGTCTTGACCACAATTCTAATATTGGGCCCATACATCGGTGTGTATTAGTCCATGTAGAATCTTATGCCCTTTTCCACTTGATGGTGAATAGGGTTTTTTGTCTCATACCAGACAAGCATGAAAACAAACTTTTCCTAATGGACTCGATGTCAATAGATTGGAAGTCCATCATGTTGCAACTTTTCATATGCGTTTCTTGCTAATTGTGTCCAAGACGACAGTGCACAAGAGAGAAGAGTCTTAAATTACGTTTTGCCTTTTATTAGTAATTTGCATACATAGAACTATCGTTTGTATTTGAAACAAGACCATATCAATTCATAAAAATACCATACCCGTGGGACAGCCATAATATAAACTAGATTATTCTTTGAAACTGATATAAACCATTGTAATCATCAAAAACGATTAATAAATCCATCGTCAAACAAACGCGAAACTGAAATAACACCTCTAGTAATAGTAGGAGCATAATGTCAATTGTTCAAGACAATTACTAATCCACTAGGGAGCACTACAAGAGACGACTGAGAAAATCATTCAAGTTAAGCAAAGGATGCAAGCCGCTCGTGATAGGCAAAAGAGCTACGCTGATTTGAAGCGTAAGCCGATGGAGTTTGAGGTTGGAGATAAAGTGATGCTCAAGGTTTCGCCTTGGAAAGGGGTTGTACGTTTTGGCAAACGAGGGAAATTAAATCCCAGGTTTGTTGGACCTTTCAAGGTAATAAAAAGGGTTGGAGACGTTGCATACAAGCTCGAGCTTCCTGAGGAGCTGAGCAGAGTTCATAATACATTTCACGTGTCCAACTTAAAGAAGTGTCATGCCGACGAACCCTTAGCCGTTCCGTTGGATGGACTTCATTTTGATGACAAGCTTCAGTTTGTCGAGGAACCTATAGAGATCACAGATCGTGAAGTTAAACGGTTGAAGCGAAGCCGTATCCCATTAGTCAAGGTTCGATGGAACTCCAAGAGAGGTCCAGAGTTTACATGGGAACGCGAAGATCAATTCCGGAAGAAATACCCACATCTGTTCTCAAAGACCGGGCCGTCGTCAAGTGCTGCGTCTTAAGCCTTGAGGACAAGGCTCAGCTAACCGGGGGAGACTATAACACCTCGTGTTTTAGGTCATTGTATGACATTATGTAATTCACAATTTATTTTTAGGGTTTTACGCGTTTGCTCTTAAACCGTAAACGTTAAGTTAAATCGCGTAAACTAAAAATGATCATTCAATGTAAACGGGCATTAAACGATTAAATGTTTACATCAAGCAAGTGTTATATGATTATTATAAGGATAATTAATAACTTTGTTCATCTTATTTTTGTTGGCTACGTAAAATGCTTACGTTTCACGATAAAACGCGTTTCGGCATACCCGGAAGCACCAAAACCTAACTACGCTTAAACGAATACCCACGATTATACCCAATACCCAAAATAATCAAAATAACATCACATATATGTATGTGTGCCGAAATTTTGAGGATAGAACCAAGAATTAACAACTTGTCCAAAAATCTAGATATTATAAAGATCTAGGGAACCAACTCTTACACCATGAACCACTTGGCAATTTAACCTTGTGCAAGGGTTAGAAAGTAACCATGGTTAGGTTAGTAAGATATTTTGACTATATATAGCATGCATGCACTCTTCCTTTCTTAAACACTTAGCAATAAATCACAAAAACTCTCTTCCTCTTCCTCTTATAGCTCACGGCCAAAATAAGCCATCCTAAGCAATCCATACAAAATTTTTATACAACCTATACAACCCTTTACACATCAATCCTAAGGCATACTAAAGTGTTTTCAAGCCTTGGATCATCATTTGCAAGTATTAAGGAAGAAAAGGAAAGATTAGGGTTTCAAACCTAATCTAGGGTTTATAAGCTTGTAAGCTTTGGTTTTGAGTCTAAACACGGGTTTAGCACTTATTTCTCATCTCATACATCATCCCTAAGGTCTTCCTAATTCCTTCATACTTTTTATTATCATTATTTTATGTGTAATATGTTAATTATGGCTAAATCACCACTAAGGACTTTTTAATATGTAAAATGAGTTATTATTTATGTTTATGATTTTATGCACTTATTCTTATGTCATATGGTCATATATATCATGGAAAAGTAAAAGTAAAAGTATGTTAACCTATGGATTAAGTATAAACATGTTTAGGTTAAATTAGGGTTTTATAAGGTTTCTTAATCTTCACATGTGAAAATAATGGAAAGTAAATTGTTAAACTTGTTACAATGAATTTATAAGGACTATGGATGAACTTGGACATTATTATAAGTACCACATATGTAAAATATGGTTATAAGAGTTTTTATAGTAAACTACTAAATTAATTAATACATAAAACAAGGTTTTTATAATGATATACACATTTATAAATAGGGGCTGTTTAAATTCGAATTCAATACAGTAGCTTTTGACATAATATAATAATAATACGTCTCGTGACGATTCCAAAATGATAAGAAACTCGAAAAACCGATTTATAACGAAAAAGATACGTTAATTACGAGTTTACGACTATAAATACTTTTATAAAACTATTTTTATAAAAGTTACTATTCATTACAGCAACTTTCATTTTTAAAACATCTAATATATGATATAACTTTTAATTACGAGATCGTACTCGAAAGAATCGCTAAAAACGGAACTAAGAAAACGAATAACTACGACATATTCCCGATAATTAAAGATTATAAAATGTAATTGTTATAAACCTATGAACAGTAAAAAGTACTATTCATCAGCGTGATTAACTTATAAAATATAAAACATCTTTTAATATCAAGACGTACTCGAAGGAATCACTAAAATCCGGGATTAAAACGAATAGTTATTAAGATACAAGTTACGCTAATTAAAACTAAAAACTATATATAAGCTTGTTGTGAATATAAACAACACTATTCCATCCGCAGAAATTCCCAAAAACTTGAAAATGTAATAATTTGAACACTCGTCATACACGAAGACTGGACTAAGAAACCGAGCACAGACTTAAAAAACACCAATTAGGTCATTTTTACGAAAACGTATATTTATAAACGTTTAACTTTATAAATATTCTTTTACTAAAAACATTAGTCGGTTGATAAATCTATAAAGAATATTGAGATGATTATCAAAGTGCTATATATACTAGGGAGTTCATAATGAGGCTCTCTCGGATGGCGTATCGACGAGGTTGTTTGGAATTTAACGATTTAAAGTGTCCTCTAACTCCATCGTACAGTCATCGTCATGACCTCTTTAATTAAGATAGCCTCGACGATAGTACGATTAACAACAATAAATTATAATTCAACGTTGTTAATTAATTACTCGGTACTTATACTACCTTAATTTAAAATAGGTTGCATCTAAACGTTTTGCGTATGTTTTTAATCAGTGATTATATGGACTATCTGTACTCAAGGTGAGTTCATAGCCCCAACATTTACAGTTTACTGATTTACTATTATTTTAGGGTGAAACATGCTATTTTTTTTATAAATTTAGAAGCAAGTTGTTTTAAATATATTGAATTATGTTTTTGCCTACAGTAGTCGATAACCCTCCTAGCCCATTAACCATGAACTGTCAATTGCATAGATGTAGTTGTTAATTGCATTATGTGAGCGCTGAATGTATAAAAATGAACTATTAGGATTAACCTCCCGCGTTTAGGGTGATTAGCTACACTGGAACGAACTTTGACCATTGTCCGGACTTATATTTGCGGGTTACAATAACTGTACGGGCAAAATAACTGCTATAATAGCAATTACAGGTTGAGGCTTCATTGCATGAGCTTAGTAGCAACATGAAATCTGTTTTGTGATAGTTGGCATATGATTGTACATCACGGGAAAGTCTTGCGGTCCTGCATAATTAAAATACATAAACCTATGAATTCCATCACAACAATTTTTTGGTGACGTTTTAATCAATGTTTTCAGAGGTCAATAGGCACAGGTGCCAAGGAATAGCATTGGAATTATGTTTTTGGATATTGAACTTGTTAAAGATTTTATATGCATCATGTTTTGGGAAATCTATCTGTTATCTTTTGTAATATTAACAAAGAACAAGTAAAGATTTAAGCTTTTGTAATATGTCTTTGAATTAAAATCCAATGATCAATTTAAAACGACTTTTTGTGTCGGTTCTTAATATCTTGAGCTTTTGATCTTGAAGTACATGCCCCGGATCCTTATTTCCGCTGCGACCATTATGGGGGTGTAACATATTGTATCAGAGCCCAGGTTATAGAGAACCAGGACAAAAGGTTTTTGAGCTGGACTATAAAAACCGTTTCAAACATTGCATACTACAAAGGGTTTTTACGGGTATTCATATAAAAATTGTTGCATTTAGTCTGTTTTAGGTAAATACATGCATATTGATATACGTGTTATTAGTATATTACGTATATAAGTAAAATAGTCTTATAAATAATATACTTATATTAGATGCTAATTTTGATTTCAGATACTATCATGTCAGATTCCTGACACTCTAGCTTTACTTACCAATTCATATCTGAGACGATCCTACCGGATCACCAGGAGTACGATGGACGCACCCATTATGCCCAAGGTTCCACCATCGCCGGACTACAAACCTGGCCCTGAGGACCACCATCACCAGACAACGTGCTTGGCCCTGAGGGAGCCAGAGCGGCACCACCTTCATATTTACATACCTTTGATTCCGAGCTGTTTACCACCGGATTCTTACCGATTGACGATGAGGTTTCTCGGCTGAGTGAGCATCCAATGCTTGCCTCTATACTCACCTACTCATCAGTCCCAGGGTATATATCCGGAGTCGCGACCCTGAGGAGGACCCAGAGGAGGATGATGAGGAGAATCCTGAGGAGGATCCAGCCGACTATCCTGCTGACAGAGGAGACAGGGATGATGAGGAGTCATCTGATGATGATGATGATGCAGAGGAGGAGCACTTAGCTCCTGCCGACCCTGCAGCTGTTGCTTATTCAGCTGACCAGGACCCCATACCTTGCTTAACGAGTCGACGGCAAGGATGCCCATCCGACCCAGGCGCCGGCACCATTCCTCTCCTGAAAGATTGCTGAGAGATTGTAAGCCTTACCTACTCCACCACCATCCCCTCTCTCTCCATAACTCATAACCACCACTTCCTCAGATACCCTCTAATCCGCCATTACCTTATATCATCAACCCCCACCCAAGGCCCCTACATATGTTAAGAGGATCTTTGGGATCCCGAGCTGCGGGGAATTAGACAGAGAGAAGCACTACCATCTCCAGTACAAGAGACGAGATGCCTAAGATTTGTATTGCCCTCTTCGTAAGAGGCCGAGTCTACTACTCTGGTTCCTGGATACGAGGTCGAGGAGAGTTCGACAGCTGGTGCTTGCTAGGCAGGTTAGACCTACCACAGCTAGGGCAGACCTTTATGGATTTGCTGATATGTTAGATGCCGCTCCAGGACGCCAGACGACTAGAGAGTTAGGCTTATGGTAGTACAGATACATGGGATGAACCTTGGTTAGAGTCCATCCAGGATATTGCACCGACCACCCTAGACGGGGGTCAATCAGAGAGTAATTGAGTGGCTTACTACTAGTTGACCAGGAGGAGATATCATATATTCCACGAGCTGGATGAGCACTATGACCAGAGCCACTACTTAGAGCCCGATCAACATGTTGTACAGGGTAAGGCCATTCCATAGACGCACAGCCCTTCTGATGGATAAGAGCCAGATTATCTCAACCAGCTTGGGCACATGTCGATGGAAATGCTTGCAATCGAGACACCATTAGTGCGAGGGCAATCACTTCTGAACTAATACGGTCAGTGGCTCAGCAGTCCGAGATCACTGATTGCAGGCAGCAGGACCGTAGGAGACAACGTGAATACAGATCTGCTGAAACACTAATCGTAGACATTCCACAGTTAGTGGAGACACTAAAGATCGTGAAGAGCCTTAAGACTCAATATCAGCTTCAAGACAGCAGGACCTGCTAAGGATCCTGCATAGCCAGAGCTACAAAGAGGATGCCAGTAGCAGTTCTTAGAACTGTGGTTATGACTGTAGCAAGCTGTACAGTCTGTTAAAGTATTTAATGGGTTAATCCCAGCTAAAACTACAGACAGTATCGAATCTTTTGTTTTTGTCCAAGCTACTCTGATTTAGAACTTTTGTTCATGAATCGGCTACTTTGTACAGCCTACTAATATACGATTATATCTCAGGCTTAGTATGCTTTAGGTTATTTGCTTGTAACCTAGTATTGGTGATCGTTTGTATTTAAACCAATCAAGTAATTATTTTCCCTTCCTAAGATATATATGGAAAGGATGGATTAGTTTTTATAAAAATCGTAATTTAATTGAAATGAAAAGTCGATTGTTTAAATTCAATACTTTATGTATTTCACATGTGTTGTGATCTCATTTTATTTATTATGTATAATATCGTGTTATGGTTAAGATTTTTGAAATCTACACGTGTATTATGTTTTCTTGTGATTTAAGAAAAAGGCACCAATAGGGAAGTGGCCCACCAAGGTTAAACCCAGGTACAACTCCCCCACCAGTCACAGACCCTACTACCACCACTTCGGTCACCAGTGCCCAACTTTAGGCCATGATCGACGAGGGTGTCACTGCGGTGTTGGTAGCACGTGCTACGACCCGAAATGGCGATGATAGCCATACCTCGGGAACCGGCGTGAGAAGGAATGAACGCACTGTTCGGGAGTGCACCTATCAAGACTTCAAAAATGTCAAACCCGTCATTCTTTCAGGGTCCAGAATGTGGTCAACTTGACCCAATGGATTTAGATAGGGCGAAACCGTGTTACGCATAAGTCAACTCAAAAACTTTGGAGAATCCACGTGAAGTTTGCCATTATAACTCTTATGGAACTTGCTCTAACATGGAGAACTCACATGCTAGGACACTTGACTAATGAGGTTGCATATGCAATGACGTGGTCAGACTTGAAAAAGAAGAGAACAACAAATATATCAAGGAATAAATCAAGAAGATTTGAGGCAAAATATGTGGAACCTAAAAGTAAAAGGCACCGATGTGGTAGCCCTACAACCTACGTTTCTAGAACGGCATTGCTGAGTGACAGATGTTCCCTTAAGAAACTGACAAATTGAAAGGTATGTCGGTGGGATGCCGACCTATTTACCAAGTGTTTGTGGCAAACGAAGCCAAATACCAAGCAGGAGGCGTATTGAGATGCGACTGAAATGATGGAAAGGAGAAATAACACTTTTGCTGAAAGACAAGGCAGAAAACAAAAGGAATTTGAAGAACACTCCTCGAAATAACCAAAACCATCAACCTACAAAAGGCGAACACATGCAGGGCTTATGCTGCGGGAAACGGTGACAAGAAATCAGTTATGAAGGGACAAACCTCATTATTCGGATTATCACCAATTGAGGGTTCGAGAAGAAGACAATCCGAAGACCTGCCTTCATAACTCGATAATGGACATTATGAATTCCTTCCAAGGATGCCGTTATGTTTTTGACCAACGCACCCTGCTGTGTATATGGACCTCAATGAACCAGTGTGCAACCTAATCGGGGACAAAATCATAAATGTCTTTATTGACATATTTTTGATCTATTTATAATATTGGCCAAGACAATTAAGCAAGTAGCAAGCAGAGGAGCATCTGAAGATAATAAAGGAGTTGTGAAAAAAGAGGAGGTTATGCCAAAATTTCCAAGTGTGAAATTTGATTCCCCAAAGTACAGTTCCTCGGTGCACGAGATTGATAATAAAGGCATTCATGTGGATCCAGCAAATCGAATCCGTTTCAAGATTGGGCATCTCCCTAAGAACCAACTGTAGATTCTTAAGTTTTTTAGTCTTGCTGGGTATTATCGACGATTCATGAAGGGCTTTTCAAAGAGCGCAATAAAACCAATGACCAAGTCTCACTCAAAAGAAGGTCAAGTTTGATTAGAGCTGACAAACAAGAAGCAGCGTTCCAGTTATGAAGCAGAATTTGTAGTGCACCAATTCTGTCTTTACCCGAAGGAAGTGAAGATATTAAACGTATACTGCAAACTAGACTGCGATGCATCGAATCAAGGGTTTTGGCCGCGTGATGATGCAAAGGAAAAGGTATACCTTAATTCATTACGCCAGTTAAAAAGTTCCATGAGAAGAACTCTACTAACTCAATATTCTGGAACTTGGGAGCAGTAGTGTTTATATTTTTGCTCCTGAAGAATTGGAGCACTATTTGTATGGTTACCTGAAGTGTACGTGTTCACTGATCCAAAAGTATACAGCATATCTACTCAAAGGAATTTGAACAAGATACAACGCCGATGGTGTAGAGTTGCATAAGTAATTACGATTGCGATATCGTATACACCCAGGAAGGCAAATGTCCGTTGCTGATGCTTTGAGCAGGAAAGAACTAGAACCACACGTTAAGAGTTCTGAGCTTAGTCATACTATTAGCTTGGGATCTTCCTAAGCAAATCTGAATGCTCAGACTGAAGCACGGAAAAACCAGAATACAATTAAGAATGTGAGGAGGTGGAGGTATGCTGATTGATAAATACTAAAATCTAGAGGCAATTAGAACAAAAAAGTTGAACCTCGTACGGAATGGAACCACTATGCCTCAATGACAGGAGTTGGTTTACCTTGTTTATGGCGATTTGCGGACATGAATCTCACGCAACGAGTCCCCACAAATCGAATATTCTATCCATCTAGGTGTTTCCGAGAAAATGTATCAAGACGTAAAGAAGCTATATTTGGTGGCCAAAATGAAAGCTGATCATCGCCACCTATGTTAGCAAAGTGCTTGACCTCTGGCTAAGGTCAAGCTGAACATTCAGAATACAATCGGGTTGTTGGTACAATCAAAGATTATAAAGTAACTAAAAAACATAAAATTTGAAAAAACCAAGATACCGCAATGAAGATGGGACAATAACACGATGGATTTTGTCACAAACTTCCTAATCATCACATAGGGTATGACACCATTTAGGCTAATCCGTTGACCGTCTAAACAAAGTCCGCAATCTTTATAACCGATGAAAGAAACAGACCCACTGGAGAAACAGCGGAATTAACTAAAGGAAGTAGAACAAGGCATTGAAGTACCGGTCGCGATTATTTTGTGATCGTGCCCCTAGGTTTCGCATCAAACTTATGTAGGTCACTTCAGAAAGCTTTGGGATCAAGTTTAGATAAGAGTACGGCAAAATCATCCGGCAAACTACGGACCAACGCGAGAAGAACCATTCTTCAAAACTCTCGAAGAGAGCTAGAGCTTGTGTGATCGTCTTTGGAAATGGTATGGGGTTAGAACATTTTTCCTTGGTCGAGAACTTTCATACAAATATAGTTATCATGCTAGCATTAAGGCTGCAACCCTTTGAGTTAGCTTTACGGTATAAAAAGTCATTCGCCTGTTGTTGGGCTGATGTTGGAGAAGTTCAACTCACCGTTCCAGAGATAGGTACAAGAGACAACCGAGAAAATCATACAAGTAAACAAAGGAATGGCAAGCCGCCCGTGGAAAGGTAAAAGAGCTACGCTGATTTTGAAGCGAAAGCCGATGGAGTTTGATGATGGAGATAAGTTGAATGCTCAAGGATTCGCCTTGGAAAGGGGTAGTAACTTTTTGGCCAAACGGGGAAATTAATCCCAGGTTTTTGTTTGACCTTTCAAGGTAAAAAAAAGGGTTTGGAGACGTTGCATACAAATCGATGCTTCCAGATGAGCAGATCAGAGTTACATAATACATTTCAGTCACGTGTCCAACTTAAAGAAGTGTCATGCCGACGAACCCTTAGCCATTCCTTTGAGGACTTCATTTTGAAGACAAGCTTCAGTTTGTCGAGGAACCTATAGAGATACAGATCGTGAAGTTAAACGGTGAAGCGAAACCGTAATCCCATTAGTCAAATTTCGGATGGAACTCCAAGAGAGTCCAGAGTTGACATGGAACGCGAGATCAATTTCGAAGAAATACCTCACATCTGTTCTCAAAGACCGGGCCGTCGTCAAGTGCTAGCGTCTTAAGCCTGAGGACAAGGCTCAGCCAAACGGGCGAGAACTATAACACCTCGTGTTTTAGGTCATTGTATGACATTATGAAATTCACAATTTATTTTTAGGGTTTTACGCGTTTGCTCTTAAAACCGTAAACGTTAAGTTAAATCGCGTAAACTAAAAATGATCATTCAATGTAAACGGGCATTAAACAATAAAGTTTACATCAAGCAAGTGTTATATGATTATTATAAGGATAATTAATAACTTTGTTCATCTTATTATTGTTGGCTTACGAAAATGCTTTGCGTTTACAGATAAAAACGACGTTTCGGCATACCCGAATCACCAAAAACCTAACTACGCTTAAACGAATACCCACGATTATACCCAATACCCAAAATAATCAAAATAACATCACATATACGTATGTGTGCCGAAATTTTGAGGATAGAACCAAGAATTAACAACTTGTCCAAAAATCTAGATATTATAAAGATCTAGGGAACCAACTCTTACACCATGAACCACTTGGCAATTTAACCTTGTGTAAGGGTTAGAAAGTAACCATGGTTAGGTTAGTAAGATATTTTGACTATATATAGCATGCATGCACTCTCACATACTTAAACACTTAGCAATAAATCACTAAAAACTACTCTTCCTCTTCCTCTTATAGCTCACGGCCAAAATAAGCCACCCTAAGCAATCCATAAAAAAAATTTATACAACCTGTACAACCCTTTAAACATCAATCCTAAGGCATACTAAAGTGTTTTCAAGCCTTGGATCATCATTTGCAAGTATTAAGGAAGAAAAGGAAAGATTAGGGTTCAAAAACCCTAAACCCAGGTTTTATGAAGCTTTTAAGCTTTGGTTTTTAGTCTAAACAGAGTTTAGCACTTATTTCTCATCTCATACATCATCCCTAATGTCTTCCTGAATTCCTTCATACTTTTATTATCATTATTTTTATGTGTAATATTTAATTATGCTAAATCACCACTAAGGACTTTTAATATGTAAAATGATTATATATTTATGTTTAAGATTTTATGCACTAATTCTATGTCATAATGGTCATATATTATCCATGGAAAAGTGAAAAGTAAAAATATGTTAACCTATTGGATTAATAATAAACATGTTTAGGTTAAATTAGGGTTTTATAAGGTTTCTTAATCTTCACATGTGAAAATAATGGAAAGTAAATTGTTAAACTTGTTACAATGAATTTATAAGGACTATGGATGAACTTGGACATTATTATAAGTACCACATATGTAAAATATGGTTATAAGAGTTTTTATAGTAAACTACTAAATTAATTAATACATAAAACAAGGTTTTTATAAAGATATACACATTTATAAATAGGGGCTGTTTAAATTCGAATTCAATACAGTAGCTTTTGACATAATATAATAATAATACGTCTCGTGACGATTCCAAAATGATAAGAAACTCGAAAAACCGATTTATAACGAAAAAGATACGTTAACTACGAGTTTACGACTATAAATACTGTTAGTACAAAATTCGTGTCGGGTTTGGTAGCGTGTCAAGTCTATTGTCGGGTCGGGCCTTCGAGTGACTTGGATACTGGATCTTGTACTAGAGCAAGAGAAGTGGTGATGTTCTGCACACTTAAAAGTAAACCGTTAGCCTTACCGTGGGGACGGACCCCACGATTAGACTCCGGTGTGAGAGTAAGTATTCATATTGTCAGAGTATATGTCAGAGAGAATAAGAATAATTGTGTACCTTTTGGGATGTACTGTGACCCCTATTTATAGGTGTCTAGTACTAGGGTTTCCGAGTATTTCGGTTATTTTAGTAATGGCCGGAGTGGGTCCCTTGTCGGGCAAGGGTCCGCGACAATCGTTTTGAACGGACGCAGGTGTTCTGCGGACGGATCGTCTTATAGGTTGATCCGCGGACGGATCGTCTACAAGTGGATCCGCGGACGGATCGCTAGATTCGGGGCCGAAGCCCACGCGAGTTTGGGCTTTACCATGGCCCATTATTGATAGGTTTAGCCAAAAAGCCCGAGTGATAATGTGGCCCAAGCCCAGAGGCTTGGTATACCCATTATACGTCATCACAAATCATAGCGTAAAGATAGTTGGGCTGAAAATGGATGAAAGTTCGAGGGTCAGAATCTATAATAGCACTAGGTATAGTTTGGTGCCATGGCTCAAGCCCTGGCAAAAAGCACCCATTTTTCTACATAACACCAAAAACCTCCATAACACCTGTAGGAATTGATAGCCTACAACCCTGGTTTCTAGATGCGGAATCAAACGATCGTGAAGAAGAACACACACCACAACAGCTATAGCGATTGATAGAAAAGAAAAAGATCACGCACACAAGGTATATCCCTAATCGAATGTTTGATTAGTATTGAAAGAATGATGTGAAAAATCCCCTCCCCCTTCACCTCATTTTATAGAGATGAGGGGGGAGAACAAACCATAAAACACATGGGATGGACTTAGGAAACAAGTTAACCCACGACCCTTTATTTGACTAATAACGAACTTAACACTTGACTACCCTGAACTTATGCTAAAATAAAGACTAAACTCAACAATTTCCACCTTAGGCTTTATATTAGCCTACACCAACATTCAGCAACTCCAAGCAATGTTGTAATTTGAGTCTAGGTACCACCTTCGTCAAGACATCGGACTTAGATGTTGCGGGTTACAATATCTGTACGGGCAAAATAACTGCTAAAATAGCAAATACAGGTTGAGCTTCAGTGTCATGAGCTTAGTGCAACAGTAATCTGGTTTTGTGATTGTTGGCATATGTTGTAACATCACGGGAAAGTCTTGCGGTCCTGCATAATTTAAATACATAAACCTATGAATTCACCAACATTTTTGTTGACGTTTTAAGCAATGTTTTCAGGAGGTCAATAGGCACGAGGTGCCAAGGATGCATTGGATTATGTTTTGGATTGCACTGTTAAAGATTTATGTGCATCATGTTTTGGGAAATCTATGTTATCTTTTGTAATATTAAACAAAGAACAAGTAAAGCTATAAGCTTTTGTAATATGTCTTTGAATTAAATCCAATGTATCAATTTAAACGACTTTTGTGTCGTTCTTATATATATCTTGTGCTGTTGATCTTGAAGTAACATGCCCCGGATCCTTATTCCGCTGCGACCCATTTTGGGGGTGTTACAATGTGAATCTCTATTCATTGGTCTTCTAACACTAGATGCATCATTCATTCCTGTAGAAGATAAATCATGCTTAGCCTCGTTTGTTTGTGATTCATGAGTTGTGACAACTTTGTACATTCCAGGTGCTATGACATTTTTGTTCGAATTCACTCCGCTTTGTTTGGCAGGTGAAGTCTGTAAGTAGACTGGTTTTTTGACACCGACATGAATGTTTTCTTTTGATTTTTGAACATAAAACCGTTTTCTTTGAATAAACGTATTTGTTTAATTGTAGTGGACACAAAAAAGATGTTGCAACCATTTGACTTGTCAACTTAGATTTACAAACTTTACCTTTTTCAGCATTTTCCAGTCTAGTTTTTAATTCAGATATGTTAAACAACAGATTCTGATTCTCAACACGAATAGCACCATATGCATATGTTTTCTCAGTGACATGAGCAATTAATTCGTCCATTTCCGTTTGAGTTTGAGACCGTGTCTTTTTGATTGAATTAAAAAGCTTTTGATATTCTAATTTGACATTGTCACGTTCTTTTATCAAATATTGCACCGTAAAATCCAAAGACACGTTCTCATCTTCAAGTTTTTCCATTTTTGAAATCTAAGAATAATCAAGAGGGATGTTGTTTTTTTATTCTTAAAACTTGAATCCCATTATGTTTTTCTTTTTCATCATGTTGTGACTTTTAATTCAAGAATCAAACACATTGCTTTCACAAAAACCTTTGAAATCTTTTTCAAGAATTTTTATTCTTGCTTGCAAACCCTCTTGAATCTCGATGGATTTCTTTTTAAGTTGTTCAATTTCAGCATGGAGTGAATTGTCTACACATTCATGATTTAAGCACACACTTAATTCAACTTCATGCTTGAGAGATACTTCCAAAGTTGATCTTTCAAAAAATCATTTTGCTTTCTATTCACAAGTTCACTTTCTGTAGACTCAAAAACATCTTTCATCTCTTTTATATCCCTCTGAAATAGTGGTCTTAAAAGAATTCAAAGTATTAACTCAATCTCCATTTACAATTGGTTTGATTTGATTTTGACAAAAATCATTGAGATGTATTTCTTCAGGTGACGTATAAAAAATGCTTGCTCTTTTACAATTCTTTTGAATTAATTCAGACAACCTTTGAAAACAATTTTTTATTTTATCTAATTTAATGATCAAAGGTGACTCACTCGGCATTGATGCCGAGATAGAAGGAGTTGCATTTGAATTCTTGTCAAAAGGAATAAAAGAAGATGGAAAATATTTTTGCTCAACAGAAAGTTCTTTTTGAGGAACAAAGTCTTTATAGAGAGCATTTATTTGTGCATAAATCAATGTCCAAAACAATTCTGTTTATTTGCAACAGCAATTGGATCATTCATTTTTTCGTACACTTTTTGTTGACTTTTGGAAGCATCATCAAGAGTGTCCTCAGTATCTCTAACATTCAAAGAAATCTTTGAATTACCTAAACTAGAGGCAAGATATAACTTTGGACATTGAGAAATTGCTTGCTTGAGTGTATAAGGATTCGGGTACCCCAAACCATGTTTTAATTGCTGATCATACACAGACAATGGCTTTGGTCCAAGCATAAACATTCCTTGTAAGGAATTGCCAAGTTTTAAAATTAGATCAACATTCTTTTTAAGTTTGGCCTTAAGATCTAGAACAGTGTCATGATATTTATCCTCATTTTCACTCATTTGTCTTTTTAAAATTGAATGAGTCTTTTGAAGTTCCTCATTTTGCCGTTTGTAATCTTTGACATCTAAATCTAATTTATCTCGTTGTTTTTCTAGATCTCGAATAATATCTCGATCACGACCAATTGAGACTTAAGGCTTGTGGACCCCCCTAAAAAAAAAATATTTTGCTCCGTATTATCGCCTCAAGAAATTCTGTTGAGATAATTATTATCTTCGTTTATGTTTTCCAAAACCCGAACCCTTTCCTTATACAACTTAAGCTGACTAGTCAAAGTCGTGTTTTGTTTTTGAAACTTTTTAAGCAAATATTTATTGTTTTTCAGCTTCCTGATATGAATTTCTAGCTAATTGCTCTAACGCACATAGATCAGGAACATGTGTATCTTTTTCAATACTACCACCTTAATAACAATCCCCATTAATGTGAATCCAAATATTATATAACTATTCAATTTGAATCATCCACCAATAGTACTGTTAATAATTTTAGTATGAGTTGGATACATTTGTTCTTCATTTTTAGTGTTGGATGAAGATTGTACCTCACTTATAAATGCAGAATCATAGCTTGGCCCAACATCAGAAGTGTTATCAGCTGGTTGAATTCTGGCCATTAAGCATATGTTTGCACTAAGTTCTTCAATTTCTTCCATCCTTAAAGCATCAGCAAAGAGAAAATCATTCTGTTCGTCGGTAAGAATTACTCCAGCTTCATCCTGTTTTGCCAGCAACATTTGTTCCATGAAGTATTTTGAGTCCCGAACTCTTGGCTTTGGACAATTCCTAGCATAATGTCCTTTTCCACTACAGTTGTAGCATTGAACAGTTGAAGTGTTTCCTAAAGACGAGGTTCGAAGAGTCCTTTGAACATTTTCGGTCTCATTTGGAGCATTCGATCCCTCTACAATTTCCTCCTAAACATAAGCTCGTCTAATATTTCTTGACCACATTTACCAGAGTTCCTGCTTTGAATATTCACCCTGTCACCTTGAATGATTGCTTGGTTTCTGGTATTGGATGAAGTGCGAAGACGATTATTTGTTGGAGTAGAAAATTTTTGAGTAATGGCTCGAGCAAGTAAACAACCTGCAGATGTTAAAGGACTACAGAAATTGGTGGTGAAACATCATCCTGCTGATATTTAACTCATAATTCCACCCAGACCGTGGATGTGTCACATAATAAGATGATGTGTTTCTGGAAGATGAACCCGTGTGTGCTACGAGAGCCAAAGGATCATGAGATTTTTCTAACTTCTTTGCTCTTGAGACATTAACCAGTTTCTCGAATTGCTGAAGATAATCAAAAAGATCATCAAACGTATCCACTGTCAGACGTTTAGCAAGATGAACTTGGGTAACATATTTCAACCATTCCGGTTGCAAGCTAATCAGAAACTTTGTGTTAATTATAACAATTGGAAAATGCATGTCATTTCTTTCCAAATCGTTCATTAACTGAGCAAAATGATTGTAAACTAAAACAACTGCTTCCCCTGGTTCAGCAACAAACTGATCAAATTCGTTTGTACAACGAGTTTCTCTATCAACTTTGTTTGTATGTTCCCCCTCATAAGACTTATAACCTCTTTTTCCACATGTCATTAGCTGAAGAGCAATGCATTCACTACAGAATAATAAATGTCATTTGGAATAGAAAGAAGAAATTCAGATTCATGAGCTCCATCTCAGCATCATAATGCAATAACACATCTCCTTGTAAATCCTCAGCAGTTTGCAATTTCAGAACTGTGGAATTGTTAGGAATGAACATTTCAAACTGATAAGGACCTTCATCAAGCACTTTGTTAAGCCACTTTCGTTTTCCGCGACGAAGACGAGTTGGGGGGGGGGATGGATGGAGGAGAGGACAGCTAAATCTATTGCCCACAGGTATTTACTACCCTTTCAAGCATGGGAGGCCTAGTCTCAGAACCAGCATCAGCAAGGGATTGTTGATATGTTTTGGATATTGACATTTCTTATGATTCAAAGATTGAATCTTTGTAGAAGAAAATGAGTGAATTTGTGAGAAGATTTCCAAACTCGGTAAACAATTGGTGAAGCTTTCGTAACATTTGTTTTCGGATAAACAATTAGTCTGACACTCGTAACACAAACTTCTCGAACAGAACTAAACATGGAAAAAAATACTAACAAACTCGATATTCCTAAAACGTATTAAACTCGGAAATACCCTTAATCCTAAAATCGATTATAGCAATCTCGATAGAACCGGGTTTTGAAAAATTCGTTGACTATGGATTAACAATGACCACAAACTCGATAAAACTGAGATTTATGATGACTAAATAAACGAAACTACATATAACGTCAAATTTCGATTAGAACCGAATTTTACTTTTCCGAGTTTGTAGAAATTGAAGAATTTGTTTTCAAAATCCTAATTCACGATAAAACCTTGAAATTGTGGTTTTAACACTTTGTAAGCGTATTCCCGAGAGTAAATTCACTAAATCCTTATTCACACTTTTCGATAAAACAGAAAATGTGTGAAAACTTATAAGACTCGATCTTCAACCGAGTTGATTAATAATCTCCTAATATACAATTTTTGATAGAACAAAATGCGTATTATCTATACAATACTTTTCTATCGAGAAACTAAGAGTAATAAGCAAAAATTATCAGAAAAACGATCCGAGAATACAAAAATCACTTCCGAGAATGCTGAAATACTTCCGAGAATGGTAGAATAGTACTGAAAATGAAAACTCCACAAAACTACGTCACGTCAAATCTAGTAGAATACTCGATCTTGGATTTGCTCTCGATGATTCTTAGGCAATCTCAAGGCATTTTATCCAAAAAGTTACCACCCGCGGCGGAATTCAACGAATCTTGATCACTAGAGTTCAAAGCATTATAGAATGTATCGAGTTGATGTAACTTTGAAAATCTATGATGTGGGCATGCCCAAAGTAGATCATTGAATCGGTCCTATGCCTCGTAAAAAGACTCATCAAATCGTTGTTGAAAATTCGTAATTTCATTACGTAGATTTGTTGTCTTGGAGGGAGGGAAGAATTTGTTAATGAATTTCGAAACAAGATCATCCCATGTAAGAATCGATCGAGGGGGTTCTTTTTCGCACCAAATCCGGGTGGCTCCCTCGAGGGAAAATGGGAAAAGCATAAGCTTAACCGACGTACTCGGGATGTTCAGGAACTTCATCGTAGAAGTGATCTTGTTGAAATATCGAACATGAGGGTCTTCTTTGTCATGTCCGAAAAATTGTTTATTTTGGACAAGAGTAAGCAAACCATGCTTAAGCTCAAAGTTGTCCGCGGTGATAGCGGGAACAACGATTGCATCCTCGTAACCCTCGGTGGGTGCTTGGAGCAATTCCGCCATAGTACGATTATCGGCCATTGTGACTACGGGAGGATCAGGATTTTCAATAGGTTCTTCAAGATTAAATGGTTCAACAAAAGCCGATGGGACTTGTTGTTGAGGACGGTTAAGATTATGGGATTGAGAACGAGTACGCATGCACTAAAATATAAAAAGAAAATTTACACTAATTTTTTTTTTGGTTTTTCAATAATGAATTCACAATTTATTTTAATAACGGACAATGAGATAAGACAACTTAAACCTAATAATCAACAAGCTTCTCGGTAACTCTCTAAAAGAAAAACGCACAAAGGAGCGGTGGAGTAGGAAAGCGCGAAGCTATTAAAAACCTTTCTCCTTTAGGGTCGTAGTTCCTTAGAACAACCCTCCTTATACCCCTCTTAGAGTTTGTTTAATTTTCAAAGGTGAACCGTACCTCGCAAGTGACACAAAAGGCAAGTTTTTGAATCTTTTGTTCGGGAACTTATTAATGATAATACTTCAGTTGAAAGTATTAAATTGATGGTGATTTTTATTGATAATTATGGACAATGTTTTTAAGTTTTTGGTTTTTCTTGTTTTTTTATATATACTAAAAAGAAAATGAAAAATATTTTTGTATTTTTATATTTTTAATAACAAAAATAACTTCACAAGGAAGGATCTTCAAAGCACTAATTGTCAAACGCAACGACAATCGTATACAATCCTCCTCGGCAACGGTGGCAAAAATTGATTCTTTCAATAGTATATATATAAATAATATATAATAATAATATACTACTTATATTAACCAAATCAATTCGATTGACCCTTGAAAAGTTTCAAAGATAGAAAATCAATGAAAACCGAAAGTAGTATGATATTCGCGGGTTGTTAATCCTCAACGAGAAATGCAATGGAAAGTCGTTTGTCGGTTTGATAATCAATACTTGAATGGAACAAGATTTTGATTGGATTTTCTAAAACTATGGGAGAATTAATGCAATCTATACTAAAAACGATCAAAGCAAAACAAATTTAAACTAAAAACGCAACGGGAGCCCTAAAAACGCGACTTAAAAAAACCTAATTTATCAAAATTAAATCCTAAAATGATCTATTTGATTTTTATAAGTCCTAAATGACTAAAATGCAAGAACTAAGAAAACTAAACCAAAAACGAGAACAATTTAGGCATAAAAATACAAAAACGTGAACGGGATACAATTTTAACCCTAGAAATGCAAATTCAATTTTCCTAAGTCCTATTTGTAAAAAGAAAATTTTTTAAAAAAGAATTATATTTTGTTGACTTTTTTATGAATTAAAAACGAGTTTAACAAAAATTAAATATAAAAAAATACTAAACGATTTATAAAAAATCTAAAAAAATTTCAAAAAGTGGCTTCAACTATGCTAGACCTAATAAAAATAAGCTGGGAGAAACAGCTTATCGAAATAAGCTGTGAAAAAACTAAAAAGGGCTTATAACTAAATGGGCCAAAAAGGTAATAAAAGAATTAAGTGTGTAAAACAAAACGTAAAAGACCCAAGGGCGCTTGTGTAGTAGAGGTGTGTGTGTAAAAACATTTGGTGAGTAGGGGTTGAGGTCCCGGGTTCGAGTCTTGCTCACCTGGGACTTTCCCCAACTCCCAAATGTTTTTTAAATGCCATTTTTTACAACTTTTAAAGGACTTAAAGATAAGCAACTTTTAAAAAACCACTTTTTTTATAAACTAAAAATAAGCACAAAAATAAGCTGTTAAAGCGACAGAGGCCTTTTTTACACTAAATGATATACAAGGAAAATGATTAGCTTTTTTAGAGCTAATAAGCAACTAAAAAAGGGAAATAAGCTAAAACAGGTAAAGACCTAGTCCTAATAAGCATGAAAGAGCACCAATAAGAAACTAGAATAAGCTAATACTAAGTTAAATGACAGATAACAGATTCGCTAAAAAGGCTATAAAACTTAAGATTTTAAACTAAAAGGCAAATAAGCTCAAATAAGCTTTAAACTAAAGGAAATAAGCTAAAATAGGCTTAAACTAACCTAATAAGCAATACTAATCCTAAGATAAGCAAATGTAATAAGCAGATAAGCAAATAAGCTCTAAGGCCAAAGACTACTCAAAAAGCCATAAATACACAACAAAAACTAACCCATAAAAAAAACAAAAAAACACAAAATAAACTCACACTAAAAAAAAAACACACACAACCACAACACTAAAATACTCACCCAAACACAGCAAACACTCAATTCATATCACAAAACTCAAAACAACAAACACACATACCAACCACCACCCCCCCCCAAACCACCCCCACACCACAACACCCACCCTCTCAAAAAACTCACTCACCAAATATACCAACAAAAAAAACCATACACAACACATTCCAAACTACAAAACTACAACCACACACCACAACACACACACAACTCACACACTCACCCCACCCCAAACACCCCCCCAACACCCAACCCAACCCCCAACCCTCACCCCTCATACCCCCACTCACACACACCCACCCCACCAACCCACAAACACACCACCCACAAAAAAACCCCAACCCCCCCCCATCTCATATCTAACACTCATAATAAATATAACAAAAAACCACACCCCACCCCTCACCCCACCCCACAACCCCCCCATATATAATATTTAAATATACCCACACACCTCAAAAACCAAATATCACTTCATTAAAACTTCCTCATCCCAACTCCCACCACCATCCCCCCCACCAACGTACACACTCACACTCTCTCACTCTTTTTAATTTAACCAATCTAATAGATATGAACATATGTGGTGTGGTGGTTTAAGCAACTAGAATTCAACAGATTCATGATTATGCATTACACATCCCTTAAAAATTAATTCTACTACTTAAAACATAATCCTAAATTAGTTTTGTAAAATCCTTAAAATATGATTACCAAAATCCCTAAATGGTGTCACAAAATGGTAAAACCAGTACTATCTATGGCGTTAGTATGCTCTTGTTTGCCAAAACACCCCTTTTTTTTTTTTTTTTTAAAAACTTTAAACCATTTTAACTGATTTTTAAAGATACAAACCTTAATACCAGTTTTCAATTAGCCATTATATCAACCCGAATGAACAACTTTAATCAACTCAAAAAAAATGCCAGACAATAAACCTACTAAACAATTATATTTTTGCACATTTTTAAGCTTAAATTAGACGATTTTAAACAAATCTTGACAAATTGCTTTTTAAACTATAAACTAAGCCAAAGGAGATATAGCACCAAACATTATTTATGCAAACTTAAATAATAAAAACAATAATAGCTAAGAAATAAGCACAAAATAAGCAGTTTAAATGTATCATAACTAAAAAAATGGAGAAATAATATAAAAATAAATGTGACTTACAATACAATCATTGGCCCTTGCTCAAAACAGTGGCAAAATATATGCTTATTTTATGCATATTCTTCTAGCTCTTGCTGTCATAAGACAGCTTAGTTATTGTCCCATAAGACCTGCATTTTAGGGATGTGTGCCATCAATATTGCTGTGGTATTTAAGGGTGGATATTTTTTTATGTTTTTGTAAAATTTTCTTAAATACTTTATATTTAAATGAAAACAGATTAATAATATGCTTAAATAAGATCTTATAAAAGCTTATGCAAGATTCTTGATAACTTTGAACACAAATGAGTAAAACAAATTTTAAGCTAAAACTTGAAATTTTATTAATTCTCAAAAGAAAGTTACAATATTTAAAAAATTACACTACTTAAGCTGGAAAACTACTAACTAGGTTAAAAAAACTACATTCTCAAAGGCTTACAGTGAGTCCTATTTATAACAAGCCAAAGAAGATTCTAGGATGTGTGCTTTCTTCGTGAGAGAGACTGAGGGTGTGCTTGTTGTGTGAGTGAGCTCAAAAAGCAATCGTGGCCATTAATTTTGAGTAGTGCCCAAGTCATATGATCATCACCATTGATTTCTTGTCCCCATTCCTTGATGAATAAGGTGTTAGGGGATTGCCAAGGTGTCATTTGTTGGTTTGTGTGGTGGGATAAGGTGTGAGGTGTGTAGAGGAGTTAGTCGACAAAGGGGAGAAGAAAGAGGGATAGTGTTTTTTCTGGTGTGAGGAAGATGTACAGTAGTGGCGTAATTTTTAAAAGTTAGGGAAATGGCAAATTTGGTCCCTGAGTTTATATGTTAATATTGCAATCATAGTCCTTAAGGTGTGCATCTTTGGTCCTTAAGGTTTTATAAATGTTTGCACCGTTAGTCCTTAAAGGACTAACGGTGTAAAGGGATAAAAAGGTGATGGTTAACAGGTTGTTAAGTGTTTATGGGTTATGGCTTGGGCTTGTTTGTTGGGCCGGCTATAATAAAAGAGGACTTGGGCCTTTTATAAATGCTTAAGTCTTATAAAGTCTTCAATATGTTTAAATGGGCTTACCCGGCCCATTAGATTAGTACGGGTTGGCCAATTTAACATTTCTTCGATATCGGCTCCGCCTTTGACTTTAACTTTGTCGGGGATGACTTTGGTTAACTTTGACTTTTTGACTTTTGGCTTTGATTTGACTTTTGCTTCACGCTCTTTCTGTTTTCGTGCTTGGTTTTGTCGTTTTGGCTTCGTTTTTGTCCTTTTCTTAGATATCCGTTACTTGCATAATATAAATGCAAAACATACAAATACAATGTATTTTTGATACGTTTTTTGTCATTTAAGTCTGTTTTTAATGGTTAAAGGTATGTGTAATTAAACACATACCACCGTTCAAGAATGTCGTCTTTTCATCCATTTGGTAGACAACCATATTCATGGGGGCAACATATGTGAGGAAAATTCGAATAGCATCAAGTCTAGCCACTAGAGCAAAAGATTCCTCAAAATCAATTCCCTCTTCTTGACGGTAACCACGAGCAACCAATCGAGCCTTGTTCTTTAGAATACCTCCTAATTCATCAAGTTTCACCTTGTAGATCCATTTTAAAGTAATAACCATCACTTTATCTGGACGAGGAACGAGTTCCCAAATTTCAAGATGTTTAAATTCATGTAACTCCTCTTGCATTGCTTCAATCCAACATGCTTGAGTTAATGCGTCTTTATAGTTCTTTGGTTCAACTGATGTGAGAAAGGCATCGTAGTAACAAAATAAAGCTTGTTCATGGAGTTGGAGTCTTGTGGAAACAGGTCTTTCGAGTTCACCGATGATGTTGTCTAAAGGATGATCCTTGGTCCATTTGGTAACGTGTTCTGAGTTTGGAGCAGCAGTTTGCACAACAGTAGGAATAACATCCGAAGAAGAAGATGCTTCAGAATTGTTTTCTGGAATTGGAATACCAAAGAACGGATCGTTATTCATGTGTGCAACATCTAAGTCATGATTGTCTTCTTCAACATCGTTAGGAATGATAGGAGATTGAGTTTCGGGTGTTGTTTGTGAGTTACTAGGTGATGGTGCATCTTGGTCAACAGTTGTTGAGGAAGGTGAACCGGTTGATGCAGCGGGTTCTAGAGCTACTACTTCAGCAATTGGAGCAATGACTTCAGGGGCTGGGCGATCAACACTAGGTGGAGGAGTGAGTAATTCATCAAACAGTGGTTGAAACAAAATATCCCAATCAGTTCTTGAAGGTGGTACAAATGGTGTTGAAGGAGGAGGGTTTGGCACGAGTCCTGAACTGATTGTTGCAGGAGTCATTTCATGAAGTGCGGGTCCTGAACTGCTGTGTTCAGAAGCCATCGCAGTCAGCTCATCAAAATCTACATGAATTGTTTCAATGATTCGTCTGGTACGTCGGTTGTAAATTCGAAATGCTTTCTTTATGGGTGCATAGCCAATGAAAATACCAATATCAGCTTTTGGTTGTAACTTACCCAAGTTCTCACTATCATTCGTCGGATAGCAGAGTGCACCAAATACATGGAAAAATGATAAGTCAGGAAGTTTGTCATGTAAAAGCTCATATGGAGTTTTACCGTGACGAAGACGTATGATGGAACGATTTTGGGTGTAACATGCGGTAGCAACTGCTTCTGCCCATAAGAATAACAGAGCTTTTGCATAAATCAACATTGTGCGGGCAGCTTCAATTAGCGTACGATTACGTCTTTCAATGATACCATTTTGCTGTGGAGAGCGAGCAACAGATGTTTCATGAGAGATGCCAACCTTCTCATAATATTCACGTAAAGTTTGATTAACAAATCCAGTTCCATTATCTATCCTGATGCGTCGGACAAGGACTTTAAGCCGCACTTGGATCATCTTGAGAAACTTGATTATGAAATCTGGAGCTTCATATTTTGACCTTAAGCACTTAACCCATGTAAATCGAGAGTAATCATCAACAATTAAGAGGATGTACTTCTTTCTTTTAATACTTGCGACACGCGTTGGTCCACAAAGATCCATGTGCAAAAGATAGAGTTTTTCTTGGTTGGTGTCTTCAGATTTAGGTTTATGGGGTTTCTTCTTGCTTTTACCCATTGCACAAATAGAACACAGATGATCCTTTTCAAATTTTAGCTTAGGGAGACCTCAAACCAGACCATGTCTGGCTAAATGGTTAATTGCACCAAAGTTCAGATGAGAGAGACGTCGGTGCCATAGCCAGGACATAGTCTTATTGGCCTTTGACATGAGACATATAGGAGAGGATGCGAGCATATCTCCAAGAGACATAGTATACATATTGTCGCCTCGAGATCCAGTCAATAGATCAACACCTTCTAAATTACAAATGAAGCAGGTATGTTGACGAAATGAAACTTTAAGGTTAGAATCATAAAATTTCCTAATAGAGAATAAGTTGTGTCTAAGTCCTTCCACGTAGTAAACCCTTGATATCGTAACATTCCCAATCTGATAATCACCATATCCCAATATCTTTGCCACATGATCATTTCCGAATTTGACTGTACCAAAAAACTTATTGACGAAATTGGTGAGCTGAAAGCGATCTCCAATCATATGTTTGGAGCAGCCATAGTCCAAATACCAGAGAACAATTTGGATGACCTGCATTCATCAAAAGAGGAAGATGGAACATCGGAAACTATAGATCCCCAAGATTGATTGGGTTCCTTTTTATTAGCAGATACAGATTTAAGAACCTTAGATTTACTAACAGAAACATTAGTTTTAGATTTCCTAGGTTTCTGTGAGTAACCCAATGTTACAACAGGTTTAGGTGTTTCATTATTTAGAGCAGTTGGTTTCCTAAGGGGCACTTCAGTAGTTGTGGTAATCCTAGTTAAAGGGCACGCATTTCCTACTACAGTGAAGGTCCAACCAGTAGGTCTCCAGATATATCCAACATTTGTAAACACCTTTCCTGTTGGGTTCCAAACTTTTCTCATTGAACTTTTCTTTTCATATTTAGATTTTACATGAGCATTCACATTATTGATAAAATCAAGAACACACAAATCATGATTATCAGAAAGCATACAACCATTACACTTAACACATTTAAGTTCAGAATTTGCATTAAGCTTAGAATGCTGCACATGAGCAGTTCCTTTAGGTTGAACAACACAATCTTTATTTTTCAAACTAGATTTAACTTTCCTAGGGTGGGCTTCTACTTTATTCTTCTGAGTACTACTTGGTGTTTGCTGAATCTTATCTTTCTTTGTATTGCCTGAAGGCTGTGATCCGCTAGCACTAGTAGACGGTTTTACTCCTGTAGAAGACAACATAGGTTTGTTAGAAACTAGGTTTGATGTAGAGGTTGTTTTTGTGATTGTGTTTCCTGAGGATGTGACGGGCTCAGTGAATCTAACTCTTTTGTCCTTGTTCTTTGGGGTCACAGCCACTAATTTTCCATCAGTATTGTTGACACTCGGGCAGGTTTTACTGATGTGTGTAAGCAACTCCTGAATTAGTTTAGCATACCTACAGGCAGATTCTAAGGAATGATCTAGTGGATATTTTGATTTAACATGTTCAACTAGATCCCTAAGAACTGTAGCTTCTTCTTGAGTGTGCTTAATATAGGCAGAGTGAGCTGTCTTTTTATTCAACAATTTAGGGGTTATTGGTTCCACATCAATCTTAAGCATCTCTGGATCAATAGTGTGTTTTGTAACAGCATTATCAACTAGAGCTTTTCCTTTAAGTTTCCTTAAGTCATCCTTGAGAGCTGTAATTTCCAAAACTTTTTCCTGAAGACTAGCATTTAAATCAGAGATTTCCACAGACTTTAGATTGACTTGATTAATTAAATCATCACATTGTTCTTTTGATCGAATACGTGCTGGTTTAATCGAGTCATAAAGTTGCTTATAGGTCTGTTTCAAATGCTCATTCTCAGCAATAAGCTTTGACACCCTATGATCCAATTCAATATTTATTGTTTCAATCTCCTCTAAGTCCTTTTTAATCTTATCCTCATTCATTTTTCCACTTGGAAATTTAATTCTCTCTTTTAACTTCTTTATGACTGTGTCTTTCTCTTGGGACTGAGCTTTCAATTCATTTAATTCAAACAATTGATTAAAACTTGGAGCACTTTGATTTGAAATAGAATTGTCCCTTTGAAAAATTTCCTGATTAAGTTGAGTATCAACTTCTAAAGAGATGCAATGTTTTTTCAAGAGTGGTAAAACTTTTGAACATTTTATCGTAAATCTCTTTTTCAACAAAATCCTCTTTGTTGAGAAGCTCAATATAATGTTTTAGACACTTTTCACATTCATGCACATTCACATAAGCATTATCCACAGAAGAATTCATAATTATGTTCACAATATCTTTGTTAATGACTTCTTCCAAGAGTCGTTCATTTTTGTTTAAAACTTGATTCATTTTAACTTCAAATGTTTTTGACTCTAAACGATGTTGTTCTACAGCCTGTTCCATTTGATGAAAGACATTTTGTACTTCAGAAAGTTTATCAATCAAATATTGATCGAATGTGTTGAATAAATCCTTCAGAGATTTTACAAATGGAATTATTTCATCCCTAAAACAAGCTTTTGTATGTTTAAACCCCCACGAGCCCTCAGTGATGGCTGTGGTTGTGGTTCTTTCTTTGACAACCACGTCAAAACCAGCAAGATGGTGTTTAAGTTTCTTCACACTCGTATTAACCATGCTGACTTTAGGAAGTTCTTTTGGAACCTCAACTTTGGTGGGTCTTCTAGAAAGAGTGGGATCTGAAGAATTTACAGAATTCTGAGACCAAAAGGCTTGTTCAGCAGATAATTTAGTTTGTGGAACAAATCGTTTTTCAAAATCTTGAGAAAGTTGATTAAGGACAGCATAATCGACTGGTGTAGTATTAACTTTCTTTTCTAACATCATAGGATCTTGTTGTTTTAAAAGCATTTTTGAACGACTCTCTTCAGCAAGCATTAGGGTCTCTTCGGAGTCAGGAATCAAAATAGCACTCGTATTCTTAATGACATTACAATCATAAAGCTTTGGTTCCAACTGCCGAGCTTTCTTCAGCTCTCTGATAGAAAGGATTTTGAAAACCTAGAGCTTGTTTAGTGGTATGATCATAGAAAAACTAAGGTTTCGTCAACATGTGAACAGTTTGTGCAGATTGATCTCTTTTAAAAACAATATTATCTAGTTGTTTGATCTTCTTTTCTAACGCAATCTCTCTATCGATGTTCCTAGATTCTTCTTTCTTAAGATCATTTTCAGAAGAGTAACTGTTTGCATTAAAGATTCCTTTTCTTTTAAATGTTCAGAAAGAGTTTGTTTAAGACGATCATCTCTACAGGACTGTGCACTTGAATCTGAACGTTATTTATTACTCTCCTTAAATCAACCTTTAGTCTTCTTTCAAAACTTTAACTTGTTCCTTATATCTTTCAAGCTCAGCAGTTAAAGTATCATTGACACTTTTATTTTCCAGATTTATCTTGGTACAATTAACTACTTGGGTTTTCAGTTGTTCAATCACAGATAATATCAGTTCATCTTGTTGTGCAGATGAGTTAGAATTCTGAATAGCTGCCTATTGTGATTCAATCACATACTGAGAATAAGGAATGATATTGCTATCATTGATTATTTTAGTCTTTGAGTGGTTTACAACGCCCGACAGTTCAGAAGACGACATCACCTGCACAGCTTGATTAATCATATTATTATTCACATTATCATGATTGTGTACCTCAGCAAGAGCATCTGAACCATAATGAGATAAATTCGCCATGAGAGCAACTTTGGCAGTGTTGAGTTCATCACAATCAGAGTCATATGCATCCAAATCATCAGCTTGATAAGCAGCATTATGAGTAATGACAGTCTGTGTGGCTTGAGCTTCTGGAATTCCTGGATCTGCCAAAAATGCTAGTTCCTCCTCATGTAGAATTTGACCACTTGCTTGAGCTTGTACCAACAACACTTTATCCTTAAACCAAGAATCATCCTGTTTCCTCTTTGGTTTAGTGCACTGTTTGGACATGTGTCCTTCCCCTTTACAGTTGTAACAGATAACAGTCCTTTGTTTCCCAGAAATGCTTCCACTTGCTCCTGGAGTGTAAGTCCTTGTAGTACCCGCAACTAAAGACGTTTGTCTCCCCTGAATTGGTTTTAAGGTCACTCTTCCATTATTAATGATAGCTTGTTGCCTAGGGTTTGACGAGTTCCTCAGCTGGTTATTGGTAGTGGGATAGCGGGAAGTGACAACAACAGTCAAGAAAGACATCATGTGATTGATGGCATCAATGGGATCATCACCTTTCTGGAACACTGGAACAATTAGACCCGAGTCTGGTTGGGAAAATTCAGGTTGTTGGTTAACTGTGGGAGCATATTCCAATTGAGGGATGGATGATGATGGAGAATAAACGTTGTGGTGAACTGATGATTGATAATCATTGGATGGATAAGTGATTGAAAGAGGTGTTGATGATTGATGAGTTGAGTATTGTTGAGACTGATAAGGTGATCCATACTGTGGAGACTGATATGGTGAAACTTGTGGTTGAAATTGAGTGTTTTGGTATGAGTTTTGATGAGTTTGATAAGGAGACTGGGTCATCTGATGGGTTGCAACCAAAGCAAGCGGATCTGAGTTGCGTTCATGCATTAAACGAACCTCATTTGCATGAAATTCATGTTGTCCCAAGTAAGCATGAAGCTGATCAATGTTAGTTGTGTGCAAATCCCGAACCAGTTTGACATCTGTCACAAATTTGCTCCACTCAGGAGGAAGAGTATTCAAAAACTTGGTGTTCACTTGAAATTGTTCCAGTTTCATATTGTAGATGTTCATCTCATTGAGTAGCAGTGAAAATCTCAAGTAGAAATCACGTAGTGTTTCCCCCTTTTTATAAGCAAACTTATCGAATTCATCATAAAGCTTACACTCTCTTTCTTGTTTCGTCAATGAAGTTCCTTGCATGAGAAGTTGAATTCTTTCCCAAAGTTCCTTGGCGACTTTATGATTGCTAACCAATGCATAGACCTCAGGTGGTAGTCCTTGGAGAATGATATTTGTTGCCTTGATATCACAATCAGCTTGAATTGCTTTCGTAGCAAATAACTCAGAATATTTCTTTGGTTTTGTCACTCCATTTTTCTCAATTGAAGGCCAGATGAGTGGACCATTTTCAACGGATTCAAGGATCATTCGTCCATGTTGTCTATTCCTCATGTATAGCTCCATTCTTCTTTTCCAAGAATCATACATGTCCTTTTCCAACATAGGTAGACGATTGTCAGCACCCGAAAGAATTGCTTTGTCAGCAAGAGTCGTCATTGAGAAATTTGTATGTTAAAAGATTACTGTTTGATCGATCGGTGGTAGAAAGAAATTGTGTTTAATTAAGTTGTCTTTTATGTGTTTTTAATTCTTGAAACTACATGGGATTTTACAATTCTTAACAAAACCAGGAAAAACAAGTTAATGTTTCACGAGATTTTACAAGTCAAAGAAATAAACCGTATAATTTTGAAAATTGAGTATTTCGGTTCTAACCCAAGTTAAGTTGTTCAGTTTACACTGAACTCTAGTTGTTCGTTTTACCCTACGCTTCAGTTGTTCGGTTTACCCTACGCTTCAGTTGTTCGGTTTACCCTATGCTTTAGTTGTTTGATTTACCCTACACTTCAGTTGTTCGGTTTACCCTACACTTCAGTTGTTCGGTTTACCCTACACTTAAGTTGTTCGGTTTGTAATGAACTTCAGTTGTTCGGTTTACACTGAACTTCTGTTGTTCGGTTTATAATGATCTTCAGTTGTTCGGTTTACACTGAACTTCAGTTGTTCGGTACTAACTAAAATTCAGTTGTTCGGTACTAACTAACATTCAGTTGTTCGGTACTAACTAAAATTCAGTTGTTCGGTACTAACTAAAATTTAGTTGTTCGGTTGACACTACTTCGAAACCCATAATTTTTAAAACACAAAAGACACCTTTTTGATGGTTGTTTTGCAAAAATTCTTGTACAACTAGTGTTAATAACCCTATAGTAACAAGAAAAATGGAAACTTTTAAGGTTTTTAGCCGAAAAATTAAATCAAGATTTGTTTTTTGTAAAGGTTTTGAAGACACAAAAGATGAACATAAATGATGTTTTCTCCTTGATTCATAAAGCTTCTACACCATATCTAAGGATACTAATCAAATTTACCTATGTTAAATGTTCCTTAGTTTACCACAATAGCTTCGGAAAAAAAAGAAAAAAAAGAATAAAGACGATTTTTGCAAAAACCACACGAACCAAAAGAATAAACACAAAAACTAAACCACACCACTCCCATGGCTCTTGATACCAATTGAAGACTAATCTAATAACATAAACTGATGAAGAGAGGCGAACTAAGAGGTATGTTTAGCGAGAGAGAGGAGGGTTGGAATGAACACTTAGAGAGTGAAACTAAACATAAGATAGAAATGCCATAAATGTGTGAGAAAAATGGAAACAGACCACCCACCTCCTCAAGGCATGAGAGGCGTAAAAAACTTAAAGATGGACATGGCTTGGGCCTTCATGGGGTTTTGTCCAGTGGTCCTTTAGCTAACTAGCGTAGATAAGTTTTCCAAAAATTAACTTAAATGAGCTAACTACAATTATCTAGGAAGTGACCGACACCTTTCCGTGTTTCCTAACATATTATTGGTTTCAAAAACCAATACTCACACCAACAATATGTTGACGTTTTAACGCCATCATTTCAGGTGAGCATAAAGGAAAGTGAAAGTTAGGAAGATTTTCTAGTGAGAAACCATAGGCTTGCAGCAAGGTTTCCCCTAGTTTTCATTTCGTGTTTGTTTTGAATTGATTATATGATTTTTTTAGGTTTTGGATTATTTCGTTTATGTCTTTGTATTGGAGTTGTTAGACTCAATTTATTGAGTCAAACAAGGAAGTTCGGTCACTCTACGATGGAGCTTCGGGCTTTAATTAGTTAATGTTGTAATAGGATAATATCGGGAATCGGGCTCGATAGATAATCTAATATTGTATATGTTTTGGGTTTAATCCCAAGCAAAACCCGAGCCCGTGTCCTAGTTAAATATCCCGCGCGTCACTTTTAAGTGTCGGGGTATATAAGGAACTTTTCTACTTGGAAAAGTAAGTTGTTCAAAATATCTAAGAAATATCTTTTCTCTTTTTTCTCTATTCTCTCTCTTCTTTCTCTCTCTAGAACAACTCTTTCTTTCTCATTTCTTGGTTCGATTTCATGATCGATTGTATGAAGTGAAGTGTTATCGGGATCCTACAATTGGCATCAGAGCTACGTGTGGATTCGTGGTTGATTCGTGTGGTTCAACAAGATCAAATTCGTGGGTCAAAAAGAAGTCAAAAAAAAAAATCAAACCCAGGATTCTTTGTGCAGAGACTGTGTGAATGTTTATGTTATTAAGCAAGATCTAGGCATAAAGGCAACGTAAATTGATGGCAAGAGAACTCAAGTTAGAATGGTCAAAAAGGTGATCTTTAGTTGATTTTGTGGAAAATGGTCGTAATATATTTCGTTCGTTGCGCGTTTTGACTCTTCTTGCAAAGGTTTCTTGTTTGCGTTTTGATTTCCTTCTTGTTGCGTTTCGAATTTTATTCCCTTTGTTGTTTTTGATTTTTTCCTCATGTTGCGTTTTTGATTTTTTTATAAACAGGGTACAAACTGCAATCATTGCGTTTGGTCAGAAGGGAAATTTTAAAATATTTAAAATAACACACCGCATTTCGAAAAAAAAATTATGGTTGCGTTTTGGATATTTTTGAATATTATATTGACTGCGTTTTGAGCATTGCGTTTTGACCAAATCTCAAGCTGCGTTTTGATAAAGTTCATTGCGTTTTGATTCAAAAGTCACTGCGTTTTGATAAAGAACGTGGGCGTTATATGCGTAAAATTCAATTGCGTTTTGACCACAATCTCAACCACTGCGTTGTTGAAAAGTTCATTGCGTTATGATTAAAAAGTCAACTGGCGTTTTATGCTAAAGGATCGTTGCGTTTTTGCTATAAAATTCATTGCGTTTTGACCAAATCACCACCACTCCTCACTATGCGATTTGATAAAGTTCATTGCGTTTTGACCAAGATCTCAAACCACTAGCGTTTTTGGTGTCACTTGCGTTTTGTTAAAGATAGCATTGCGTTTTGTCTAGAAATCTTGTGTGAAGAAAATGGTTTCAGTAAAACAGCCTAACTTTTGGATCCTAAAGTCCGTTTCCAGGTCCCGTGACCTCCTCAAATCGACGAGAAAAACGAGACGGAAGCCACTGTAACCACCCTTTAGCTGGTTAAGGATTTTTCGAGGCCCAAAACCCTCGTTTACTATGAGTTATTGACATTTTTTTAAGTTTTTTTTGATTTGTGGTACACTTGTTTATTGTTCTACTCACGACGGCGCCATCTGTATTTTTTGGCCCGTTTTAGATTGGTGAGCCTATTTAAACAATCTGCTGTAACCCTAGCCAGAAAATTATCTGTTTTTATACAATTAAATCATTAGCCGCTGATTCCGAAGCAAATCATTTACGGTTTTCTATTGATTTTGTAAAATCCTGTTAATTCATTTATCAGTTTTAATTCATTCTAAGTGTAAAATCACCGATGAACTGAATTGCTTACACAACCACAACCTCAATCACATCACATCCACTTAAGATCCAACAAAATTTTCACACTTCATAATTCACGATAAAATGGGAACAAAGGTTACTTCATCTTCGGTATCCTTTTAGATGGAACCAAAGATACAGAAACTGCAGATGCAAGCAAAGATTTTTCCAAAGAAACTCCTTGTGATCACCAATTCAAATAACACATAATCAACCACATCAACTTCACGAAAGAACAGACTTTCTCTGGTTGTATATTTGTCAACCCCCAGCTTTTTTGGCACACCCTCTTTGGTGATAGTGTCCAGAACCTTCAGTTTTCAGTTATCTCAACACATTGAATAACTTTAGGAAACACTTCTCAAATTCAGAAAACACTTTACGAGATTGATTTCCAAATCCGCTCTAAGTGGTGATCAAAGTACAGTTTGAAAGGTTCATTAACCCCTGACTTGTTTAAAGCCTCTCGATGAAATATTCAAGATCTTTTTCATCAGATCGAGAAGTAAGAGAAAACTACAGAGGATTACACATAACATGACAGCTCAGACATTTCAAGGAAAACAATCCACTCCAGAACATGAACTCCCATGTGATCAATTTAATAATAAAAGAGCAAGAATGGGTCAAGAAGCTTTAAGAGGACGTTGAAAAAGTTTGAGTGAAAGACAGTTTCAGATTCAACATGCAGAGGTTTAAGAGGGATTCAATCATCAAATCAGAACGGGTTACAAGTTCAGGAGATGAAACAAGCAGTGGGATTGTATCAGAAGAAGAGATTGATAAGAAGGAATTGGAAGCACATTATGGTTTCATGGCAAAAATTCAGGAAGTCTTACCTGCAGAATCAAGTTCTACTGATACGCCATTGGAACAGGTACAAAACAATGATGAAAAGAATGTGTTTGCCAATGAAAGACAACATTCTGAGAAACATGCTGCAGAATGTGCTGATGAGCGTGCTGCGCTTGCTAATTTAATTGCAAATTTAACTCTTGATACTGAGGAAAACAAAACGATTTTAAAGCAATTAAAGAAAGCAAATGCATCATTGACTCAAGAACTGAAGGAGTGCAAAACTAACCTTGATGAGTCTAGTAGGGCTCTGGGGGAGGCTACTAGCAGTCGGGATAGTTCTCTGATTGCACTTCAGACCAAACAGACTGAGCTTGAGAAGTACACGGCCCTTAATGACCTAACGAGTGATTATAAAATACTTCAAACAAAGTTAAATGAAACTCTAGGACTATTAGCTCTTAAAGACATTGACATAAAAGAGGGTTTAAAAACTAAAACCTATGAAATTTCAGTTGTCAATCAGAAACACGATGAGCTAGTCAAAAAGAGTCTGTTAACTAGGTCACAATTTGAAGGTCAACTCAAAGAGAAAACTAAGGTTATTTCGGATTTAAAGGTTAAGGAAGGAAAAGACATTGACACGATGATTGAAATGGACAAACAAATAAAGTTTTTAAATGAAATTCTTTATAAACGCAATCAGTCAATTCAGACCATTCACATGTTAGCACCCAAATGCGCAACGTATAATGGTAGATCAACCTTTGCTAATCCAAAGTACCTCAAGAAAGCTCAATCTGAAAAGCCTTGTTTGTATGAGATCCCATATGATACTTCTGATCCTGCAAACAGATTTTGCCCCAATGGGGAAGAGACAATGACTCTTGAAAAGGAGAGTAGATCAAAATTAGATAAAGACAAAGTGAAACCATATGATTACACATATCAAAACAGTCTTTATGAAACTTTCAAACCACCATCCAAAACCTATCTTGATCAGTTGGAACGCGCTAAAGAAGTTAGGAAGACAATGTGGAGAAAAACGTTTGTTAGGACAAAGCCAAACATTGCTAAAACGTTGGCTTTCTACCCATGTCTAAATCCATTAGTAAAAGTAGACTACTTTATAACGAAATGACAAACAACTTCAATCATTTTAGAACAATTTGTCAACAAACTTGGTCTAATCATACTAGTAGTGCGTTTCCAAACCCAACTGCGAAGAGTATGGAAGTTTTGATCAAAATCTTGTTAATGCCTCTTTCAGACAAAACTATACTGGACAGTCATTGTTTTGTTCATGATATGTTCGCGCTCACGGTGAGTATTGTTAAACCGAAGAAACATTAAGGAGGCAAGGCTGATTCTGCATGGAACGAAGCAATGCAGGAGAACTTCATCAGTTCGACAAACTAAAAGTCTAGGAACTCATCGACAAACCTTTGGCAAGATGGTAAATTGAAGATAAAGAGGTTATCAAAGAACAAAAAGGATGAGATCAGACTATAATTCGCAACCAAGCACGATTGTAGCAAAGTTATGCTCAGGGAAGAGGGTAATGATTTTGAAGAATCCTTTGCACCAGTTGCCGCTTTGGAAGCTGTTTGGATTTTTCGTTGCCCACAGCAGCACACCATTCCGTTTCCTATCTATCAGATGGACGTGAAAACTCATTTCTTAATGTCAAACGGAAGGAAGAGGATTACGTTGCTCAGCCGAAAGGTTCGTTGATTCCAGATCAGCCAAAAAATTCTACCTTCCTAAGGAAAGCTTTTGTATGGATTAAAGCAAGCTCCAAGAGCCTGATATGATGAACTATCAAACTTCCTGATGTCCAAAGGCTTTACTAAAGGTACAATTGACCCAACTTTATTCAAGATAAAATACGGGGAGGATATTCTTCTTGTGCAGATTTACGTTGATGACATAATTTTTGGGTCTACAAACCTTAAATATTCAAAAAGATTTGAAAAGTTAATGCACAGTCGATTTGAAATGTCCTTAATAGGGGAGATGAAGTTCTTTTTAGGACTACAGATCCACCAGTCCCCAAAAGGTATTTTTATCAATTCAAAGCCAAGTACTGCTTTAAGAAATTCTAAAAAAGCATAATATGGGACAATTGTCACTCCATTTGGTACAACCATTGCTACAGAAACCCAAACTAGATGGTAGACTTGAGTGGAGAACCCGTAGACCAATCTGATTATCGTAAGTAAATGCGGGTCTCTCATGTACTTGACAATCTAGAAGAGCCGACTTATGCAAGCATATGCTATTAGTGGCAAGTTATCAAGCACGACCAACTCAAAAGCACCTCACGAGGTTAAAAGAATCTTTAATACCCTAACAAGGGGTTTTTAACCATATAACATGGGACTCTGGTATCTAAAGGATTCTGGCTTTGAACTAACATCAATTTCAACGCTGACATCCCTGGATGCCTTGATACTCGGAAAAGCACTTCTAGAGGGATACAGTTCCTTGGTGATAAACTTGTAAGCTGGATGTCAAAGAAACAAAACTGCACTGCAATGTCTTCAGCAGAGGCAGAGTACGTGGCATTATCTGCAAGTTGTGCTCAAGTAATGTGGATGAGGACACAGCTTCAAGATTATGGCTTCAACTACAACAAAATACCGGTTGTAGCGAACTCTCAGTCAGCCATAGCAATATCATGCACACCCCCGTACAACATTCGCGAACAAGGTAAAGGCCATCCATACTCGTATCATTTCATAAAGGAACAGGTGAAAATGGTATAATTGAACTAAATTTTGTCAGAACGATACCAATAAGCTGACTGTTTTTTTTCCGAAAGCCCATCCTTGAGATCGGGTTTAAGTAATCTTGTCAGAAGGATTGGTATGAGATGTTTGACTCCAGCTGAACTGGAGGTTCTGACAAATGAGCCTGCTTGATATCATCATCAAACATCACCATGTACATATTTTTGAGAAAAGCAAAATACAAAAATATAAAACTTCAAAAAGAAAAATACAAAATCAGAAAATCAGAAAATTTCCAAAAAGATTCTTCTCGACATGTCTCTTGGAATCGATAACATTTACGTGCTTAGAAATGTCGATTAACATTGACACGGGTGTGTAAATGAAGTTCGAGCGAGAGTTGCAAATAGTTTCAAAACATGTCATTTCTAATTTTCTAAATGGCTTATGTGCAAATGTCAGTACATAACCCGGACTTCAAATAAAGGAAGGTTTATAACTTATCCTCCCAACGAGAAAATTAACGTTTCTCGGTCTTGAGCTGTTCTTACAAGACATTCAATGTTTTTAGCTCAAGAAAAAGGAAAGTGTACGTTTCAGTGCGCTTACCCTTAATGTTAGAAGAGAAGTCCTCTAACATCTGGTTTTTCAAAAAGTTGAACACAATTTTTCAAGAATTTCTCGATGACAATTCATAATCTTTCAAAATTGTGTGTTCAACACTCCATCCCTCACAATGTTTTCAAAAGACAACAATTTTTCAATTGGTCCTATTTTTGAGGGGGAGTTTTTCGAAAAACAACGTTTTAATGTTCTTGGATACATCAACAACGACAACTCTTATGTATTCAAAACATTATCAAAATGTTCCAAACCATTCATGCTGATAATATTTTCTCCCATAGATTTTTCAAGACATATTTTAATCACAAGGTATTTCAAAAACTAAGTGTTTATTATTTAAAATAAGGGGAGAAAATGTAATTAAAAATATAATCGTATTCAACTTCAATGTGCTGAAGAAAAGGTTTTTAATGTTCCGATCTTATACCCAAGAACATCTTAATTTCATGACGATACTGAAGTCAAGAAAGGTGGTTAGTTAGGAATCAATTCCTATGATCCAACAGAACCGGAGGATCACCCAAGGATAACCAAATTAGAAATTACAGTCCTTAGGTATGATTGGAGATAATGTATATGGGAATATGCTTACTAAGATTGAGCTAACTCTGGAACAATCACAACAATTGTGTTAGTAATGACATCCTTGAAGCATTGAAGGCGTTTGAAGAATGAAAAAGAGAAATGTATGGATAAAGGGAAATAAAGAAAAAGCCCTCCACACAGACTTAAGGCAGAAACCGGGTCCAATACATATTGCCGGTCAAATCACAATTTTGATTGCTGAACATTGAAAATACATCATGGACCCAGTGAATGCAATGCACAACCCTTCCCATCCATATCTATTTCTCTTAAAAGAAACTTGTCTCATTTGTCACGGAGATACATACGTTATCTATTGACATCTCACTCCGAGATTGTTGATATTGAATAGGTGGCAATATGCTCCAGCCTCTAAGTACTAAAACCAAAATGCACTAATCGAGTCTAGAGCCAAGAGATCAATAAAAATCTCGTATAGACACTTCCATTTCAAAAACTTTTGAACATGCCATCAAGTTCACAAAGGCAGTTACAAGCAGTCCTACGCATATCATTTGAAATTTGGCCAGAACATCCGATGATACTAAATCTATTCACAATGAAGCTGGAAATCCTGCTTTGAGCCACCAGCATCAAACAAGCTCTTGGTAGGTGACTTGCGAGATTCTATATGAATCAAACTTGTGACAACTGGATATCGATTTGGTCCAGTAAATGAATTGACGGTTGATGAATTTTGATAAAAACATGACACTCTCGATGTGTTACAAAAACTCTTTAACGAGTGACACGTCGATTGATTTTCAAATCAATTTTCTCGTTTATCACTAACGTAAACCTGCATGTCAAACGGTGGTAACGGCAACCTCAATCCCATTCAAATGCTCAATCTACGAAGACATACTATCTAGAAAGCTCAAGATTTAAAGACAAAGACTTCCACAAACTCTGAAATAAAGCTTTCAAGATAATGCAATAGTATGAGCATGTTGGTCAAAGACACAAGATCGCAAGATGGCTTAGCCGATCGCAAAGCATGAAGGAACAAGCTTACAACGAAGACAAAGACCAAGAACACTCGAGCTTAAACGACAAAAGCAATCTCACTGATCTCATGAAGGAGTGTCATCAATGAACTCACTTCAGGGGAGATTGTTAGCCTCAATTTTATTGAGTCAATAAAGGAAGCTCGTTCCCGTGTTCAAGACCTCACTTCGGGGGAGATTGTTAGCCTCAATTTATTGAGTCGAACAAGGAAGTTCCGGTCACTCTACGATGGAGGTTCGGACTTTAAGTTATTTTAAATGTTGTAATAGGATAATATCAGGAATCGGGCTCGATAGATAATCTAATATTGTATATGTTTTGGGTTTAATCCCAAGCAAAACCCGAGCCCGGGTCCTAGTTAAATATCCCGCGCGTCACTTTTAAGTGTCGGGGTATATAAGGAACTTTTCCACTTGGAAAAGTAAGTTGTTCAAAATATCTAAGAAATATCTTTTCTCTTTTCTCTCTATTCTCTCTCTTCTTTCTCTCTCTAGAACAACTCTTTCTTTCTCATTTCTTGGTTCGATTTCGTGATCGATTGTATGAAGTGAAGTGTTATCGGGATCCTACAGGAGTGACTCTTTTACCTCAATACAAGATTCCTTTTTCTTGTGTTTGGTATTGTCATGACACTTTGTGTCCATTTTAGCTTTGATTAAAGCATTGTAGTTTCTCTATTGTTGACACAATTGTGTTATGATGATACCTATGACGTTACACCTCGTGTTTTCGCCTTGGCGAGGTGTGACAGATTGGTATCAAAGCCTTTGGTTATAAAGAAGTAGGTGGTTGAACCTAGATTATAACCTAGGAGTCCTTCATATAGCTGCATTATAAGGTTTAAGTGTTTTATTACGTAAGTATTATATTTTCCCGCTTACCCGAAAGCTTTAATCATCCTATTTTTGTCTACTATTATCTAATATAATACATACTAATACCTTATTATTATTTTAGTTATGTCTCCCCTTACCCGTAAGAAATTTCATTGGGGAACCATTTTCCCAACTAGACGTAAGCGCTATACGGACCCAGAGATGGGGCTTAGAATAAAATGGACGAACTGCAAATGCTGAATACCCATTGATCTGTATCCGTGCCGAGTTGAGGAAAAGTTGATCATGAGAGAATTGGAAGGAGAATGGATCATGAAGAAGGAAATGAGAATGATTTCAAAGGATGGCACAATCTCTGAATTCCCTGGATACACCTCATCTAAGGAAAAAGAGGATGAAGAAGAGGATGAAGAAGAGGAAGAAGAAGAGGATAAAGAAGAGGAAAAGGAAGAGTCGGAAAAGAAGAGATTGAAGGAGGCATCAGAAATAAGATCAAACTCCGAGTCTCTAGGTTATGCAACAGTTGACAATGATGTAGAGTCAGATCTTGAGTCCATAGGAAGGAGTGAACCCAAGTGTAAGTAGATAGAAGATACTTGTGAGAGTGGCGTTCGACCCAAACCAGATTCATTTTAACTATTCATGCCATTGTGTTACCCGACTATCCATCTCGTTTCATGTTTTGAAAAAACTTTAGTTCGTTTTTCTATGGTTGGAGCCATGTTTAGGAATGTTACTTTTGACTTTTAGATTTTAAAGTATTTTAATATTATGAATTAAGTATTTGTTGGATTATTTCTGCGCGTGATAAGTTGAATGATTTGAATTATATGTTATGTGGTATGTTAACCTTAAAAAGTGTCGTCATAGGAGGGAGTACATTTGTGAAAGGGGGCATCTATAATTATGGTGGCTAACATAATTATACATGCGCCACAACACAAGTGGACTTGCAAGTATGATTACGTGGATTAATGTTGACACGTTATATGTTGGTTATTCTTATATGTATAGAGTATGATAAGGTTATAGGATTGGAAATCCTTATTATATCATCTAATGTATATAAATTTTTATCTTTTATAGAAATGGCTCCATCCCGATGAAGCGGCCCTAGCAACGATGAGAACCCCGACATTGTTGCTATCATCGCGCAACAATTGCAAACCATCATTCCTCAAATTGTCACCCAAGTAACCAATAATGTGAACAATGAAAATGCTAATGGTGGAAATGGTGGGAATGGTGGAACCAATGGATGTTCTTACAAGACATTCTTGGCTTGTAATCCCCGAGACTATAACGGCAAAGGTGGTGCGGTGGCACTTACTAGGTGGATTGAGAAAATGGAGTATGTGATAGAAAATAGTGGATGTGCGGAAAATCAAAAGGTGAAGTATGCTGCTATTTCATACATAAATAAGGCCTTGACTTGATGGAATACCCAGGTTTAGGTAAGGGGTCGTGACGCTGCTATAGGTATGTCATGGGTTAATTTCAAGGCGTTGCTTATGGAAGAGTTTGTCCAATTAATAAAATGGAGAAGTTGGAGAGTAAATTTTGGAATCATACTATGATTGGGGCTAATCATGCAGGGTATACTGATCGGTTCCATGAGTTGGCCAAACTAGTCCCACACTTGGTAACTCCTGAATCGAAGCGCATCGAAAGGTATATAAACGGGTTGGCACCTCAAATTTATAGAATGCTTCGAGAAACTAAACCAACCACGATACAGAGTGCTATTCTTAAGGCTGGGATACTTACTGATGAGGCGGTCTGTTGTGGTACATTGACAAGGAGTAGTGAGAAAAGAAAGGAAGTGGAAGAAACAAGTAAACAATGAGGTTCATGGAAAGATAATAAGAAGGCAAAGTGGGAAAAGGATTTGTGGCAACAGCCCCTCCTAGAAATAAAAATGTGGGCTCATATTCTATGTAACACCCCCAAAAATATGTCGCAGCGGAAATATGTCCGGGGGCGTTACTTCATAATACACAGCGCTAGATACAAGAGAACGACCTCTAAATGTGTCGTTTGAAAAGTAATCTCGTTGATTTCTTTGAAATTGATATAACATTTATCCCATAATTGCATCACAATGAAAAGCTTGAAAACAATACAACGAGATTTGACCATTTGTATATAAGAAGAAATCCATGAATGAAATCTTGTCAATTTAGACTCCAATGCACATCAAGTAAGCCAAGCATCTAATTCACCTGAGAAAAACATGCTTAAAAGTGTCAACATTAAAGTTGGTGAGTTCATAGAGTTTTGTAAGTATAAATGTAAATGTTGGAATCCAAAGGTTTATAAAGTATGTATGATTATTTCAATCCTTATAATAATCGCCAAAAATGTAAGAGTCAATGTAGAACCAAAAGAGTTTAGTGTTTATTGCTTCGCCGCAATATAATGAAAAGTGTTCAGAAATTAGTAATGTTCAATAAGTAGTATGGACAGTGAGATCGTTGATTTTCCAAAATGTATGGGTCTACTATAACAGATACAGTACCACATAAATAATATCTACTGTTGCGCTAAGCTCATGACACTGAAGCTCGACATCTATGTATGCAATTTAATGCAAATAAAGGCCCGTGTAGATGTTCAAACCCGCCGGTAACATCCCAAATTGTCCCGACATGTATGCCCATTTCGTTGTTTCAGTACCAGTCGGAAAACTAGTGAGAGCTACTCACACACGAAACAGGGATGTGCAATCCCAAATAGATCTATTTATACACTCGCGTCTTCCTTAACCGAGTATCCTCGGTCAAGAATTTAACGTTCATGATAATGGGCAATGGTGGGTTATGTTTACTTAGGCAAACACGTAAAACAAGGATGATGTCAAACCCGAAAACACTTGTGGGGTCCAATTAAAATTAAATGTTGTAGTCGTTAAATAGCTTTGAGTTCTTATTCCAATAACTAGAAAAGAGTGTGATATAATTCAAAGTAATTGAACTTTGAAATATGGGTATATCTGTAAACAATTTCGTGAACAGGCTATTCAAATGTAGTATGTGAACCAAAGTATGAAACCAAGTTTGTAATCGAATTGCAAAATCAAGTATGTAAACCAAGTGTGTAGAATAGTATGTAAAAGATATTGTAAACGAAAATATGTAAAACAAGTTGTATTGAGCATGTTTTCTCCCCCGAGATAGATTTGTTAAAGTAAATGTAAAACAAGTGAAGAGGGGCTTAAACATCACAATCGACGATTGAAGAACGCTATTGGCGGGAATGTACACATTGAGCTACAAGACGAAACGGAAGAAGGAAACTGAAACGGCCTTCGAACACAGAAGTGCGGTTTTATCTTAACTGCCATTTCCACTAGCCTAGGCGTTGATATGCTTGGTTTCCGATGTATGTGTATATCAACGTAATTCGTGATAAAGATTCCAGATTTTAAAGTTGGATTAGTTTGGTGTTGGGTTAAATAAATAAATCACATAGCATATTTAATTCATACGAATGAATTTCATATAGCAGAAGTATGTATTATAATCCCGTATATTTCACTTATGATTTTTATAAGCAATTATATAATTCGTATGATGAAATTATATAATAAGCCAACAATCAAAAGATAATTTGAAAGTATATAATACTTTGCCAAATATTGTTTACGAAAAACGTGAAGTAAATGATTAAACAAATAAATCGACACGGTTTAGAAATCACCACCTAATAAATTAAAAGCTTCTCAGTTATAAGGTAATCGTTGTTTTTAAAGTTAAAAAACCATGTACACTATGTTTTTGAAAAGCTTTTTCAAAGGTTATGATGTTAATCGCTTGTTGACAATTATAAAAATTTTAAAATAAACACTTTTAAAATTTAAGTTCTTGGTCTCACTGACTGGATCGTACGATAAATTGTTGTTTTAATTGTAAACGTATAGTTTTCGTTCGTTGTCGGGTTATTATACCGTTATAATTTAATATGTCTTTAAAATATATCTTAGTCCCTTTTATCGGGTCTCTAAAGTAATAGAGTTTTAGTGAATCATATATATAGAAAATTATTATAAATTTCATCATGTCTTTTCCATATATAAAAGAATTCACATATTTATTTAAAACAATTGTTTTACTTTTTTACTTTTCAACAATCCGCATGTTGCAAAATATCTACATGTCTTAAATATATAAACATATATATTTGTATCTACTAAACAAATTAATAACATTACACTTATTTAACCATTTTAAATCACCATTACCTATCCGGTTTAATATTTATAAAACCTTGTAATAATTTTCATTAATCAATTTTTATTAACCAACGAACCCTTATTCGAAACTGGGCCGCCCCTTTTTTTTTTTCCCCACCCCCCCCCAAACGCGCCTATTTGCTCTGCACTTATACCAAACGCACCCTATTTTGTTTGATGCACAACCAAACATCCCTTTTGGTTGTTAACAGCCAAACCCAAACGCTCCCTTGAAGCGTTTCAGCTAAACCAAACGGATCCTAGTTGTTTCTATATCCACCAAACGTCCCTACCGTGCGTTTTTAAGTAAACCAAACGCTCCCCATGTGATGTTTAACAAAATCAAACGCACCCTAGCTGTGATTTTTCACGCACCAAGCCACCAAACGCACCGTGCGTGCCCGAACCCAGAGATCCAAAGCTCCCTTTGGGGCTTGGCTGTTGTACCCAAACCAAACACACCCCGAAGCTGTTTTACACAGCCAAACGCACACTTTGCCGTGAACAACAAACAAAAAAAATTAAAAGTAAAAGAACAAATCCATCCTAAGCTGATAAACCACCGAAATAACATCCTTTGTGGTTGTTACTGTTGCTCACTCGCAAAAAAAACACATCTTTGTTTTTAAATAAATCAACCGCACCCCTTGGCTTATAACCACACGCACCCTTGTGGGCAGAGGGATGGTGATTTTGAGGGGGTTTTTTTTTTTTGGGTTTTGGGTTAAAAAAAAAAAGGGGGGGGCGTGGGGGGGCTTATTTTTTTGTGTGGTGTCGATAGCAATGACGAGGTGAGGGATGGTGTAGGGATGATGATAATGATGGTTGTAGATGGTGTGGGGTGTGGTGAAGGGTTGTTGTGCTTGAGGTGGTTGGTTGGCCGGGGAAAATGTGGCCGGAAAATTGGTGGCCGACGGATTTTTAGAAGAGAGGGACGAGAGATGAGGCTAGGTTAAACTTATAGAAAAAATGATAACCTAATTGTTATATTATTTATATATATAATAAAGTTTTAAATAAAATGGCAAGCCTAGGATAGGCTTGGCGGGTTGGGGTTTTATCACTAATTTGAGTGGTTATTGTTGTAAATATTACCACAGGGATCAATAGTGTAATTTTTATAAAATAATGGCTCGGGTCTCGTTTGAGCGACTTAACGAATTATTCAAAATACGAAAGTTGCGTCATTGCGTTAAAAATGATTTTTCCATGAAGTATGAATATTCACATAACTAGTTTTCATAAACGTTTTATAAAATTTATAAAAATGTTTATTATTTATTTTGTGACTTGGTTAAAAATAAAAAGAAATTTTAACTCGGATATTCGCGTTATCAACAACGCTTAAATAAGTAAAATTATTAAATAATTTTATTTAATATTTTTATTAAATAAATAGTGATAATTAAAAATAAATTTAATTATTTTTGGTGGTGTCAGTACCGTTATGTGTGCGTGTAGTTTTTTAAAACTTTGCGGGGCTGTTTTAGCCCTCTTCTGCTTGTTTTCAAGTCTCGGGTAAAACTAAAAAGTTGTTGAAATATCGTTTTACATAAATTGCTTTAGGGTCTGAGTCGTGAATACGCGATTTAGATGATCGTTCTTATAAGTCAAGCCAGACCCAAAAAGTCAAAGGTGTAATCGTCATTTAAAAATTCGAAAATTCTCGGATGTTACAGTACCTACCCCTTAAGAAATCTCGTCCCGAGATTTACATTTGGTGTTAACCGATTGTGTGGACCAATAAAAGATTTAAGATTTAATAAACCAGTTCTAAACAAGACGCTGATACTTTATTCAGCAAAATTTTTGTTTTTAACACTTCTCAATATACCTAAGAATTTTGGCTAGGTTTCATCAGGATATTTAATCCATCAAAATAGGTATCTCAAAAAAATATCACTTTAGGTCTTATGACTGATATAATACGTGTTATAGGGGAAAGGTTCTGATGGTGAAAACTCATCGAAGGGGGTGTAGTCGCTCGGGGTATGTTTGTATAGGTTTCTAAATATCCAAGGGAACGGAGTCTCGTTATTTCTACTTTCTGTAAGGGTTCGGATGATTACTTCAACCGTGACTTATGGATGTAGTACCACTCTACTTGGCAGTACTAGGATGTATCGCGAACCTAAGTTTTCTACTAGTGGACGTAATGAATAGTCCAACTATCTGTTTAGTCGCGTAGGTTGTTTATCTCGTTTAAGGGGAGTTGAATAACCTATTGAATAGGTTGTACAGTTGGACGCTCCCAGGGCCCAACAACAGCAACCATGAAAATTATAACAAACAGCGATTAGATGTTTACTCATTTGTTTGCTCCACAGACAATTTTACGATTGCAAGGATTTGCAATAGCAACAGTAATAACTTCAGGAATGAGATAAGGTAGCTCAAGCGATGGCCTTAAGATTTTGCTGAGTGGCAAGACACGATTGTGTCTCTAGACCCTTTTAACGGCATTTTGATGGGGGGGGGGGGGGGACATTTTTTTAATTTATCCCGGGGGGGATTTCAGGTTCATACTCGTGTCATATCGGATACCATTAAGCCCATCATTTATAATTTCTTATTTACATAAGAACGTCCAAATTTATGAAAATAAGAATTGATAAACATTATGGTTCGATGATTTATAATTTCTTTATTTAATGAAAGAGGCGTCCAATCCTTTTAAATAACAGATTATAACTCATACCTACTAATAATTTTGATGCAACACGCGGTACACACAAGGTTTCAAGGTGTTCGTGAATGGATCCCATTATCGCATGCAGTGAGTGTGCTCTAATGAAGTACGGGACGACGTGTCCTGAAACTCGTCTTCGGTGACGGGAGCGAAACAATAAGGGGAAATCGACATAGAGTCTCCTAGTAAGTATAATGAGTACTCGCTTTAAAAGTGATAAGGATAAAGGTCAATTATGCACCGAATCTGCATAACATAGCCGATTATATATCATTCTTTCTATTACAAGTCCCGCCAATACAAGCACTTGTTAAAAAACCCCCCCCCCAAAACTTAATTATACATAAGCACCATGTAAAACAGAACTGTGACGGGCTTTGTTAACATTGCAATTATCATATCATCTCATATTACAAGTCCCGCCCATACAAGACTTGCAATACTTAGATTCATACATAATCCCATGTAAACAAAAATTATGACGGTCTCTGTGTAATACAATATAGTATAACGCTATGAAGAAAATATAATATCCTTAGAGACCATTGTTTAAATCACAATGTCTGAGAACGGAATGAGACCATTGATGCCAACCCACAATGTCTAAGAAGTAAAAATGAGACCATTGTATTAACTCACAATGTCTGAGGTTTTAAATTGGCAGACCATTTTGGTCAAATCTCAATGTCTTAAGAAATGCTTTGGTATTTATATAAATAATCTTATATAAATAAACGTGCGATATACGCAAAATATGTAAGCATATATATATATATATATTTTATATTATATCTATATATATATTATATTTATATATATATAATATATTACATATATGTATGTCACGTAAGCTACTTTTAATGCAAGCAACGTCAATGTAACACATAGCAAGTAGTTTGTTTATGAACTTCGAAACTAGTTTGATGTGATGCATATATTTGTAGAAAGTGGGTTATAGTCTAGGGTTAAAATATGCAACCTAGTTCTCTATAACCCTGGGCTCTGAATACCATCTGTAACACCCCCACAAAATGCTGTCGCTGCGACGGGGAAATATGTCCGGGGGCGTTACTTCATAATACACAGCGCTAGATACAAGAGAACGACCTCTAAACGTGTCGTTTGAAAAAGTAATCTCGTTTCGATTTATTTGAAATGATATATCATTTATCCCCATATTGCATCACAATGAAACAGTTGAAAACATTAATACAACGAGATTTGACCATTTGTATTTTAAGAAGAAAAATCCTGGCAATGGGTATCTTGTCATTTAGACTCCAATGACATCAAGTAAGCCAAACGCACTCTAATTCACCTGAGGAAAAAACAGCTTAAAAAGTGTTCAACATTAAAGTTTGATGAGTTCATGAGGTTTTGTAAGTATAAATGTAAATGTTGGAATCCAAAGGTTTATAAAGTATGTATGATTATTTCAATCCTTATAATAATCGCCAAAAAATGTAAGAGTCAATGTAGAACCAAAAGAGTTTAGTGTTTATTGCCTCGCCGCAATATATTGAAAGTGTTCAAAAATTAATAATGTTCAATAAGTAGTATGGACAGTGGAATCGTTGATTTTCCAAAATGTATGGGTCTACTATAACAAATACAGTACCACATAAATAACATCTACTGTTGCGCTAAGCTCATGACACCGAAGCTCGACATATAATGTAATGATATCTTAATGCACAAAAGCTGCCCGTGTAGAGTTCAACCCGTAAACATCCAATTTATCCCGACATGTATGCATTCGTTGTTTCATAGTAAGGCCGAAAAACTAGTGAGAGCTACTCACACCGAAACAGGGATGTCAATCCCAAATAGATCTATTTATACACTCGCGCTCCTTAACGGTCCTCGGTCAAGAATTTATCAGTTATGATAATGGCAATGGTGGGTTATTGTTACTTAGGCAAACACGGTCAGATAAACAGGAGATGACCAGCCGGAAAATACACTTGTGTCCAATAAAAAAGTAACTGTTGGGTATTCGTAAATGAGCTTTGAAGTACTTAAATCCATAAGTAGAAAAGAGTGTGATATAAATCAAGTAATTGAATTTGAAATGAGTATGTAAACAATTTCGTGAACAGGTATGCAAATGAGTATGTGACAAAGTATGAAACCAAGTTTGTAATGAATTGCAAAATCAAGTATGTAAACCAAGTGTGTAGAATAGTATGTAAAAGATATTGGTTAACGACTAGTGTAAAACAAGTTGTAGTTGAGCATGTATTCTCCCCCGAGATTTGTAAAGTAAAATGTAAAACAATGTGAAAGGGGGCTATAACTCACATCGGGGACGATGATGAAGAACGATTGGCCGGGAATGTACACAATTGTGGTACAGACGAATAACGGGAAAACTGAATTGGCCTCGACCAAGAAAAAGAAGTTGCGGTTTATCTTAACTGCCAAGTCCCACTAGCCTAGGGTGATATGCTTGGTTTCCCGATGAATGAGTATATCAACGTAATACGTTGATAAAAGATTTAGATTTAAAGTTGGAATAGTTTGGTGGTTGGTTAAATAAATAAATCAAAAAGCATATGTAATTCATACGATGAATCATATAGCAGAGTATGACCCAACAACCACACTCACACACTATATTTCCCGTATATATTTACATATGAAAATAAGCAATTATATAATTAGTTATGCAATGAATTATATAATAAAGACCAACAATTCAAAAGAATAATTTGAAATATCATAATAACTTTGCAAAATATTGTTTACGACAACGTGGTAATGATTAAACAAAATAATTCGACACGTTTTAGAAAATCACCACTTAATAAATAAAAAGTTCTCAGCATAAAGGTAATCGTTCGTTTTAAAGTTACAAACCATGTACACTATGTTTTTAAAGCTTTTACAAAGGTTATGATGTTAATCTCTAGTTGACAATTATAAAATTATAAAATAACACTTTTAAAAATTAATCTTTCGTCTCACTGACGGATCGTAGCTAAAATTGTTGTTTTAATTGTAAACATATAGTTTTCGTTCGTTGTTGGGTTATTATACCGTTATAATTTAATATGTCTTTAAAATATAACTTAGTCCCTTTTATCGGGTCTCTAAAGTAATAGAGTTTTAGTGAATCATATATATAGAAAATTATATAAATTTCATCATGTCTATTCCATTTATAAAACGATTCCCATATTTATAAAACCAAATGTTTTCTTTTTCACTTTTCAACAAACCGCATGTTGCAAAATATCTACATGTCTTAAATATATAAACATATATATTTGTATCTACTAAACAAATTAATAACATTACACTTATTTAACCATTTTAAACCACCATTACCTATCCGGTTTAATATTTATAAAACCTTGTAATAATTTTCATTAATCAATTTTTATTAACCAAACGAACCCTTATTGAAACTGCTCACCCAAACGCGCCCTATTGCTGCCACTATACCAAACGCACCCTATTTTGTTGACTACACAACCAAACACCCCTTTTGGTGTTAACAGCCAACCCAAACGCTCCCTTGAAGCGTTTCAGCTAAACCAAACGGATCCTAGTTGTTTCTATATCCACCAAACGTCCCTACCGTGCGTTTTTAAGCAAACCAAACGCTCCCCATGTGATGTTTAACAAAATCAAACGCACCCTAGCTGTGATTTTTCACAGCCAAACGCACCCGTGGTGCCCGAACCCAGATCCAAACGCTCCCTTTGGGGCTGTCACCAAAACCAAACACACCCGAAGGCTGTTTTACACAGCCAAACGCACACTTTGCCGTGAACAACAAACAAAAAAATAACAAGAAAAAGAACAAATCCACCCTAAGCTGATAAACCACCGAAATAACATCCTTTGTGGTTGTTACTGCTGCTCACTCGCAAAAACAAACACATCTTTGTTTTTAAATAAATCAACCGCACCCCTTGGCTTATAACCACACGCACCCTTGTGGGTTGTGTCTGCAAATCAAACCCAACACACCCTAGTCGGGTTGAGTAGCACACCAAACGCACCCGCTGGTGCTAACCACAAACCCAACACACCCTTATAATGGCAGAGGGATGGTGATGGTGTGTAGCGGCTGTGGTGTCGATAGAAATGACGAGGTGAAGGTCATGGTGTAGGGATGATGATAATGATGATGTAGATGGTGTGGGTTTGGTGATGGTTGTGATGTTGGTGATGAAGGTGGGGTGATCGTGGTGGTTGCTGGCGTGAAGGTGGTTGGTGGCCGGGAAAATGTGGCCGGAAAATGGTGGCGCCGGATATTTAGAGAGAAGGAAGAGATGAGGCTAGGTTAAACTTATAGAAAAGTGAGATAATCTAATTGTTATCTTTATATATATAATAAAGTTTTAAATAAAATGGCAAGCCTAGGATAGTTGGGGGTTATTGTTGTAAATATTACCACAGGGATCAATAGTGTAATTTTTATAAAATAATGGCTCGGGTCTCGTTTGAGCGACTTAACGAATTATTCAAAATACGAAAGTTGCGTCATTGCGTTAAAAATGATTTTTCCATGAAGTATGAATATTCACATGACTAGTTTTCATAAACGTTTTATAAAATTTATAAAAATGTTTATTATTTATTTTGTGACTTGGTTAAAAATAAAAAGAAATTTTAACTCGGATATTCGCGTTATCAACAACGCTTAAATAAGTAAAATTATTAAATAATTTTATTTAATATTTTTATTAATTAAATAGTGATAATAAAAAAAAAATTAATTATTTTTGTGTGTCGGTACCCGTTGTGTGCAGTTTTTTTTTAAAACTTTGCGGGGCTGTTTTAGCCCTCTTCTGCTTGTTTTCAAGTCTCGGGTAAAACTAAAAAGTTGTCTGAAATATCGTTTTACATCAAATTGCTTTAGGGTCTGAGTCGTGAATACGCGATTTAGATGATCGTTCTTATAAGTCAAGCCAGACCCAAAAAGTCAAAGGGTGTAATCGTCATTTAAAAATTCGAAAATTCTCGGATGTTACAGATCAGATTGGAAAATTGGATTTGGAGGAATTGGATATCAAATGGCAAATGGCAATGCTCTCTGTTAGAATTAACAGATTTGAAAAGAAGGCTGGAAGGAAGATGAAGTTTAACAATAGGGATGCTGCTAGGTTTGATAAGAAGAAGGTCAGATGCTATAAGTGTTCTCAGTTAGGTCATTTTGCTAAGGAATGCACTGGTAAGCAGTTGGAATCCAATGCTAGGTACTCTGCATTCAAGCTTAAGGAGATGGAACAAGATAAGCCAGCTGAGCCTAAAGCCTTGCTATCTGTTGATTCAATGGTGAACTAGTCAGATCATGAGGAGAGTGCTGATGATAATGCTTCTCAAGTGTATGGCATGATTGCTGGATGTGATGATGAGGATGAGGTTGCTGGTGAATTTGCTCTCATGGGTGTCACTTCTCAGGTACAAACTTGTCCTTTTGGTTGTCATGATAAAAATGCTGAACTTCAAAAAGAATTTGATGATTTAGAGGCTCAATATAAGGAGTATTATATACAAGTTCAAGCATATAAAAGTACCCTTAAAACTCTAGAACAACAAAAGGCATGGTACCAAAGTAATCAGTTAGCTTATGAGGAAAAGATTAAGGTTTTGGAAAGAGATTTAGAAAATACAACTAACTTGTTAAAATATTCTGAAAATGTAAATAATAATGTAAACTTAGAAAAACAGGAGTTGCAGACAAAGCTAGATAATGCATTGGCCAGATTTGCTAAATGGAAAGAAACTTCTAAAAACTTAGCCAAATTAGTAGATAGCTCTATGTCTGTTAAAACAAAGCTTGGGTTGGGGTATGGAGATTACATAGGGGAAGATGAAGTTTATTACCCAACTATGCCAAGTATTTTTGATCCTACCCCTGAAGAAGTGGATGGTAACCCAACTCCTGTTAGGTTTGTCAAAGAGGGAGAAATGAATGCAGTTCCCCCACCTATTACTGGGAAATTCATGCCTACCTCCATCCACTCTGACTTTGATGAATCACAAATGACTTATGGCAAAAAGTCAAATGACCTACCTGAAACTGATTCTAATAACTTTGTCTCTTGTGCTTCCAGTGACAAGCCTTCAGACCCCAAGACCAATGACTTTGCCTCATGTGATTCAAGTGACAAGTCTTCACCCAAGTCTGGTGACTCAAGTGTCTTCTCTGATAGTGCAGCTGAAAGTGAATCCACTTCAAAGACAGCTGTTCAAGAAGACATTTCATTTAATAATACTCCTACTGTTTCTTGTAATAAGGATGGTTTAAGACATTATGTTAAGAAGAAATCTTCTGGTTTTAAATCGTGTTTTGTTTGTGGTAGTTACTCCCATCTTATTAAAGATTGTGATTTTTATGAGAATAGGATGGGTGTTTATAGTGGGCATAGGGAATCTAGACCTATGTGGAAAAATGTTGATAATATTCCCCCATTTGTTCCTCAAGCAGCACATGGAAGGTCTGGCAAAGTTACATTTCCTGCTGGTAGAGTTAAAGTGCCAGCACCTATTCCTACTGGTAGGCAAACTGGACCAGCACCTGTTTATGCTGGTACACCAGTTCCTGCTGATGGACAAAATAGACCAACACCTGTTCATGCTGGTAGACCTTTTCCTGCTGGCAGAAGAAACTCTGTTTCAGTTTCTGCTGGTTGGAGAAGAAGTGCTGCTAGACCAATGTTCAGACCTACAAGCTCTCATTTTCAGAATTCTAGTAGGCCTGTTTATTATAACGAAATGTATATGGGTGGGGGAAGATGGGAAACTGCTGTTAAGACCTCAACAGGTTGTTCTTGGAAAGATAGAAGACCAAATTTGCAATGGGGATCCAAGAACAATGGTGGATCTCATCAATCTACATGGTTTAATTCTTACTGATCCACTAGGCAGGCTCAAGTCAGAAATGGCTTGGGTCTCCCAATGTATCTAATGAAAACAATCTCGTTGATTTTCTGAAATCAAAATAATAGTTGTAGCTATAAATTGCATCACCGTGTAACACTTGAAATGTAATGACCATTGCACATCAATTAATCCAGGATCTATTCACCTGAGAAAAAACATGCTTAAATGTTTCATACATTAAAGTTGGTGAGTTCATAGATTTGTTTATAAGTTGAATGTAAGTTTCAAACTAATATATTTACCACTGTGTAATCACAGTACATGTAAAAATACTTATTAAAATACCCACCCCTGCATGACATTTTATGTTACCAAAAGTACCAATCTTATCCCAAAGATTTTTATAAATAATGCATGACAAATTTAATGTCACCAAAAATGTTCCAAGTATGTATGTGTCGGGGGGCCCTGTAGTCCCCAACATGATCCGACATGTTATAACGTTCGTTCCCAGTGGATAGTAGTACCCGAACGGGGGTTGTCATCCCGAATGATCTATTTTTATGTTCATTCGCGTGGGATTATCACGATAATAAAGTTCGTTACCTGCGATAGCTTAATCACCCGAACAGGGATCACACCGAATAGATCTATTTCATAACATTCGCGCTCACCCTCCAAGTGATTTACAGTTCATGACGCTGTGACGTAGACTTGTTGTATGTACCCGATTCGGGCAGTGATACAATATGTGTTTACCATCATAGGTGTTCCCTCAAAGAACACACGGGATGTAAATGCTTGTTGGGCCCGCTGGCGCCAAACAAATCGTAAATCTGAAAATCATTTAATGTTATAGTATGGCATTTGTGACCCAAAAATTAATGTTAAATAATGTATCACCAGAGAGCTATGCAAATTAAGTATGTAAAACCAATTTGAAAATTCAATCATGTAAATGTGTTGTAAGAATTGCAAAATCATAGTATGTAAAACCAAGTTGTGTAGAATAGTATGTAACAAGATATTGTGTTCAAAATTATGTCAAACAAGTTATATTGGCATTGTATTCTCCCCCGAGATTTGTAAAGTAAATGTAAACAGTGAAAGATGGGCTATGATACTCACATCGTTGACGAACGAACGATTGGCGGGAATGTACACATTGAGTACAAGACGAAACGAAAACTGAAACGGCTCGACCAAGAAGTTGCAAATAGTCTTAACGGCTAAGTCTTCCATAGCCTAGGATAAACTCAATTTGGGTTTCCCGATGAATTGTTGTGTCAACGCGACACGTTGATAAAGATTTAGATTTCCAGATTGTAATGGTTTGGTGGTTGGTTAAATAAATAAATTGAAAATATACGCAAAGCGTGTAATATATATTCGTTATATACTTCTTATGAAAAATAACCCTTATATCATTCTTACCGTAACTTATATCACAAAAAAAACGATCAATCCAAAGATTTATGAAAAGTATATAATACCTTGCAGGTTTATATAAAATAATTTGAAATATATAATACTTTGCAAATATTGTTTAAGAAACGTGAGTAAATGATTAAACAAAATAATTCGACACGTTTTAGAAAATCACCACTTAATAAATAAAAAAATTCTCAGCATAAAGGTAACCGTACGTTTTAAAGTTACAAACCATGTACACTATGTTTTTAAAGCTTTTACAAAGGTTATGATGTTAATCTCTAGTTGACAATTATAAAATTATAAAATAACACTTTTAAAATTTAATCTTGTGTCTCACTGACGGATCGTAGCTAAAATTGTTGTTTTAATTGTAAACGTATAGTTTTCGTTCGTTGTCGGGTTATTATACCGTTATAATTTAATATGTCTTTAAAATATAACTTAGTCCCTTTTATCGGGTCTCTAAAGTAATAGAGTTTTAGTGAATCATATATATAGAAAATTATATAAATTTCATCATGTCTATTCCATTTATAAAACGATTCCCATATTTATAAAACCAAATGTTTTCTTTTCCACTTTTCAACAAACCGCATGTTGCAAAATATCTACATGTCTTAAATATATAAACATATATATTTGTATCTACTAAACAAATTAATAACATTACACTTATTTAACCATTTTAAACCACCATTACCTATCCGGTTTAATATTTATAAAACCTTGTAATAATTTTCATTAATCAATTTTTATTAACCAAACGAACCCTTATTGAAACTGCTCACCCAAACGCGCCCTATTGCTGCCACTATACCAAACGCACCCTATTTTGTTGACTGCACAACCAAACACCCCTTTTGGTGTTAACAGCCAACCCAAACGCTCCCTTGAAGCGTTTCAGCTAAACCAAACGGATCCTAGTTGTTTCTATATCCACCAAACGTCCCTACCGTGCGTTTTTAAGCAAACCAAACGCTCCCCATGTGATGTTTAACAAAATCAAACGCACCCTAGCTGTGATTTTTCACAGCCAAACGCACCCGTGGTGCCCGAACCCAGATCCAAACGCTCCCTTTGGGGCTGTCACCAAAACCAAACACACCCGAAGGCTGTTTTACACAGCCAAACGCACACTTTGCCGTGAACAACAAAAAAAATAAAATGAAAAAGAACAAATCCACCCTAAGCTGATAAACCACCGAAACAACATCCTTTGTGGTTGTTACTGCTGCTCACTCGCAAAAACAAACACATCTTTGTTTTTAAATAAATCAACCGCACCCTTTGGCTTATAACCACATGCACCCTTGTGGGTCGTGTCTGCAAATCAAACCCAACACACCCTAGTCGGGTTGAGTAGCAAACCAAACGCACCCGCTGGTGCTAACCACAAACCCAACGCACCCTTGTAATGGCAGAGGGATGGTGATGGTGTGTAGCGGCTGTGGTGTCGATAGCAATGACGAGGTGAAGGTGATGGTGTAGGGATGATGATAATGATGATGTAGATGGTGTGGGTGTGGTGATGGTTGTGATGTTGGTGATGAAGGTGGGGTGATCGTGGTGGTTGCTGGCGTGAAGGTGGTTGGTGGCCGGGAAAATGTGGCCGGAAAATGGTGGCGCCGGATATTTAGAGAGAGGGAAGAGATGAGGCTAGGTTAAACTTATGGAAAAGTGAGATAACCTAATTGTTATCTTTATATATATAATAAAGTTTTAAATAAAATGGCAAGCCTAGGATAGTTGGGGGTTATTGTTGTAAATATTACCACAGGGATCAATAGTGTAATTTTTATAAAATAATGGCTCGGGTCTCGTTTGAGCGACTTAACGAATTATTCAAAATACGAAAGTTGCGTCATTGCGTTAAAAATGATTTTTCCATGAAGTATGAATATTCACATGACTAGTTTTCATAAACGTTTTATAAAATTTATAAAAATGTTTATTATTTATTTTGTAACTTGGTTAAAAATAAAAAGAAATTTTAACTCGGATATTCGCGTTATCAACAACGCTTAAATAAGTAAAATTATTAAATAATTTTATTTAATATTTTTATTAATTAAATAGTGATAATAAAAAATAAATTTAATTATTTTTGTGTGTCGGTACCCGTTGTGTGCAGTTTTCAAAAACTTTGCGGGGCTGTTTTAGCCCTCTTCTGCTTGTTTTCAAGTCTCGGGTAAAACTAAAAAGTTGTCTGAAATATCGTTTTACATCAAATTGCTTTAGGGTCTGAGTCGTGAATACGCGATTTAGATGATCGTTCTTATAAGTCAAGCCAGACCCAAAAAGTCAAAGGGTGTAATCGTCATTTAAAAATTCGAAAATTCTCAGATGTTACAGATCAGATTGGAAAATTGGATTTGGAGGAATTGGATATCAAATGGCAAATGGCAATGCTCTCTGTTAGAATTAACAGATTTGAAAAGAAGGATGGAAGGAAGATGAAGTTTAACAATAGGGATGCTGCTAGGTTTGATAAGAAGAAGGTCAGATGCTATAAGTGTTCTCAGTTAGGTCATTTTTCTAGGGAATGCACTGGCAAGCAGTTGGAATCCAATGCTAGGTACTCTGCATTCAAGCTTAAGGAGATGGAACAAGATAAGCCAGCTGATCCCAAAGCCTTGCTATCTGTTGATTCAATGGTGAACTGGTCAGATCATGAGGAGAGTGCTGATGAGAATGCTTCTCAAGTATATGGCATGATTGCTGGACGTGATGATGAGGTTGCTGGTGAATTTGCTCTCATGGGTGTCACTTCTCAGGTACAAACTTGTCCTTTTGGTTGTCATGATAAATATGCTGAACTTAAAAAGGAATTTGATGATTTAGAAGTTCAATATAAGGAATATTATATTCAAGTTCAGGCATATAAAAATACCCTTAAAACTCTAGAACAACAAAAGGCATGGTACCAAAGTAATCAGTTAGCTTATGAGGAAAAGGTTAAGGTTTTGAAAAGAGATTTAGAAAATACAACTAACTTGTTAAAATATTCTGAAAGTATAAATAATAATGTAAACTTAGAAAAACAGGAGTTGCAGACAAAGCTAGACAATACTTTGGCCAGATTCGCTAAATGGAAAGAATCGTCTAAAAACCTAGCCACATTAGTTGATAGCTCTATGACTGTTAAAACAAAGCTTGGGTTGGGGTATGGAGATTACATAGGGGAAGATGAAATATATTATCCAACTATGCCAAGTATTTTTGATACAACCCCTGAAGATGTGGATGGTAACTCAAACCCTGTTAGGTTTGTAAAAGAGGGAGCAATGAATGCTGTTCCCCCACCTATTACTGGGACATTCATGCCTACCTCCATCCACTCTGACTTTGATGAATCACAAATGACTTATGGCAAAAATTCAAATGACCAATCTGAAACTGATTCTAATGACTTTGTCTCTTGTGCTTCCAGTGACAAGTCCTCAGAACCCAAGACCAATGACTTTGCCTCATGTGATTCAAGTGACAAGTCATCTTCACCCAAGTCTGTTGAATCAAGTGTCTTCTCTCCAAGAGTAGCTGAGTCTGAATCCAATTTAAAAACAGCTGCTCAAGAAGACATTTCATTTAATAATAATACTCCTTCTGTTTCTTCTGTTAAGGATGATAAACATTCTAGTTTTGGTTGTAATAAGAATGGTTTAAGACATAAATAAACACCGACCAGGTTCGATACCGAACATGCACAACTGGTCATCACATAAAGCACATAATCCATAAAATCATATTCTCAATTCACGTCTAAAAATTCTCAAGGCAATATGCACTACACTAAGGCAAGCACAGCCAACATCAATCAATCAATCAATCATCGCTACCCGCGACAATTTTTACCTACATTCTCAAGGCATCGCACACTACTACTACTAAGGCAGCATGGCAATCCTAAAATCAACATGATCTCAATCTCAACACTCGCAAGTGTTTTCATCACTTTACGTCCTATCAATTTCAGGTGGTCACATTATTCACACATCCCTTCCCTCCTCTAACATAACTTTAGAAAACTAACCCCATCATTTCATAGTCCTTCATGAATTAAGCATAGTTGATCAGGCTATGCGTAATTTAGGAAAAATACCATGAACTGCTTGGGCTAGTTGACTTCCGCCATGTTCGAGGTTTTACTAAAACCAGACTTCACTTTTTGGTTATAGTTGGGCTTTTTATTTTTTTTTATTTATAAAAATCGGCATTCTCTATAACCTTGGCTCTTAATACCAATCTGTCACACCCCGTCAGTGGCGGAAACACGGGATGCGACGATACCATTTATCGCACAAGATACAAGATCATACACTTTACAATTTACAAGAATGAAACTTGAGTTTACATAAATTTTACAAGTTAAGACTTGACAAAATTAAATAAACAAAACCCATCTCAACCCAGTTCCCTTGGGTTACATCTTTGCTTTTCCAATACCATTCATATACCTTTGATTTGACACACCTAAAAATGATACTCGAAAATGTCAACAATAATGTTGGTGAGCTCGTAGGTTTGACCTTAAACCCAAAAGTTGTGCCAATATTTCAACCAGTGGACAATAGTGCAATATGATAGTGAATATATGCAAACCAACATAGCATCACCGCTAATCAATAACCATATGTCACTTACGCGCCTAAAGGGCCTACCCGCTAGAGCACTAAATTAGGGCAGGACCACACACAAACTAGGGTAGGCACCATCCGCTCTAATAATCAAACAAATACTGGGTAGGCGTACCTATCCGATCCAAACAATCATGCAACACATAATATTCACATAGCAGTCATAAGCACATATCTTGTCCTAAAAACAAAACCACATTTCGCACAGTTCAAAACACATTTGAGAATCATTTCCCCCCAACGGAAAACCGTAGAAAAATGGGGCTACGAGAACTCGCCTCAATAGCAAAATGTAAATAGCACAAATCTCAATCTCAAATCATAAATAATATCAACGCAATCGCACAGCAGTACTCGGCCACGACCTAGACATTTATGACATTTAAACAATGTTCGTACAAAGTTGTCTTATTGTACAAATGTTCGTCTTTACACACACCAAGGTTCTCAATACCATTACAAAACCCCTTTTTCTTATCATCAAACCTTTACTTTTCATCTCAAAACCATTATCTTATAACGAACCCGTTACCTTTTACCAAAACCGTTATCTCATACGAAACCATTACCAAAACCGTTATCTTTACCAAAATCGTTATCTTTAACAAAATCGTTATCTCATAACGAAACCGTTATCTTTACCAAAATTGTTAACTCATATTATGGTTGTATGGTAATTACGCAAAATGACTCAAAACTTGGGCTAAGTGTGACATAAATACAATTTACTCAAGACACCTTCAATCGTTAAAACGAAACAGTCGACTAATTACTCCGCGGAAATCTGACGAAAAAGAATTAAGCAAAACTCAAGAGCCGAAAATAAATAAATCCATATTTTCGTAATCGGTACGATGTATATATATATTTGTTTATATATATATATATATATATGTAAACTTCTTTTCACAATCCGGCATGACCCGTACGTCTATATGACTTTTCCAAAGTTGTAAACCTTAATCTCAAACACTTTTCACGAACCCAACATTTTCTGACAAAACACAAAATCAATATTTTCAACATGTTTTATCCAACCATAACAAAATAATCCCATTTCATTCAGCAAGTCTAACAAAATCCCCCTTAGTCCAAACCAAATCCATTAGTCCATTTACAAGTCCACTAATTTATTCACTTATTATTGGGCCTTATGGCCCATTAAGGTCTTAATAACTTAGCCCGATAGCAAAACTTAGTCCATACCTCTTTACATAAGTCCAATATATAAACTAAAACCCAATGGACCTTAAGCCCATTAAGCCAAACCAAATATACTATAAGCTTTTTAATATAAACCGAAAACCAAATGTTAGACGTAGTATTATGTGAAGTGATGGTCATTAAGACTCCCGAACCTTGTATTAGTCTAGTATATGTTCTCGGGAATTCTATAATGCCAATTGGGCCTAGTTACGGGCTTTAATCCCATTAGAGATCAAGCCTAGCCTTGAAATCCCACTTAAACCCAAGGCTAGCCCATGTAACTTACTATATAAAGCCTTTTCCTCATGTGAAGAGGGTGTTGCTCATTTTCCATCTTTTAGTGAAGTAATTCTCTCTCTACAACTTCTTCTCTCTCTAGTTTTCTCTTGCAAATTCATGTATGTGTTTGTGAATAGATAAGCTAACATGTGGTATCAGAGCTCATGGTTATCTAGTGATTTATGGTTTGCTTAATTTTAAGGTGGTCGTGGGGTTTACGCTTATTTCCAGCTTATTTTGGCTTATCAAAGCCTACGGCTCATTTGGTTTTAACTTATTAGGTTTTTAAGCTCACTCTTTCTTATGTTATCTTCATAATCTATTCTCTAGCTTTTTATCTTTAAGGGTTTGTAGCTTATTTGTCTATATAAGCTCAAGTTTTGAGCTTATTCGATTTAAACTCTTTTAAGTACCGAGTTTATAGATTTGTTAAGGTTTTTCTAGCTTCTTGACCTTGAAACTCTTGTCTTTTCATGTTAAGCATTAAGTATTCTAGCTTATTTTAGCTTATTTAAGATTATTCAATTTGGTTTTAGCTTATTTCATTATTTTTGAGCTTAAAGTCTAGCTTAACTATCATGGTAGCGGTTTAGGGGGTTTGACCACTTGTTTTTGTCAAGAAACCAAATTGGACAAACAAACAAAAGCCTAGAAAATGACTTGTACTTGTTAGATAGTAAATCATAGCGGTTTGATCAAAAAAAGAGGTGGTTTGAGTTATTTTTAGTGTAGCGGTTTGACTTTTAAAGAGATAGCAGTTTACAGGACAGGTAGCAGTTTGAAGATTTCTCTTGGCCCACACTAAACGTCACTCTGCCCAAATCTTTACTTGGTAACAGTTTGGTGTCAATCTAGTGGCGGTTTGATTAGTTTTATACCTAGGGTTTACCAGGTCAGTTATGGCAGCGGTTTGAGTCAAAAAGGGATGGCAGCGGTTTAGCCGGGTTAAATTAATAGCGGTTTGTTAAGTTTATACTGGTAGCGGTTTGTCAAAGATTCGTAGCGGTTTGGCAGTTTTATGTTAGTAGCAGTTTAGCAAGTTCTTCTCTGTAGCGGTTTGATAATTTCCATAGGTAGCGGTTTGCTCTTGGTAGCGGTTTGTCCTATGTTTTAAAGATAACGGTTTGGCCGATTCTTCATAGTGGTTTGTCATTTTCATAGCGGTTTGCTATCACTCTTGGCAGAGGTTTGGTAAAATGACTTGGACAAACTAATACATTATCAACCTCTCGTGTCAATCAAACTTAAACCATTAACAATCAAGGACTTATAACTTCTATCTAGAACTCAAACGACAATTAATCATCAACAACAAACCCTAACAACAAACAATCATCAATTCACGGTTTCTTCTTGACTTTGTAAAATCCCGTAAAGGTTTATACTTTTCTGGTTTTAGTCATAGATTTGTAAAATCCCGTATTATTCTAAGGACTTCATCAATTTAACTTTAATCAAGCAAATCATAATCACTGAAATGATCCTATCTTATAATTTCACATTACTTTTGCAATGTCGACTCAACAAGACATTTATGCAGCTGGTTCCAAAAACCGTGCTCCTATGCTTAACAAAGAGAACTATGTTCCATGGTTGTCTCGTCTTCTCCGTTATGCTAAGAGTAAACCAAATGGAAAGTTAATTTACAACTCCATTATGAATGGTCCATATGTCAGACGAATGATTCCTAAACCAGGTGATCCAGCCCGTACAGTTCCTGTTCTTGAAACGTTTCACGAATAAACTAACGATGAACCCACGGAAACAGAAATTAAGCAAATAGAAGCTGACGATCAAGCAATTCAAACCATTCTTCTCGGTCTTCCCAAAGACATCTATGCAACTGTTGATAGTTGTGAAACTGCTCAAGAAATCTGGCTATGTGTTCAGCAGATGATGAAAGGTTCAGACATTGGAATCCAAGAGAAGAAAACTAAGTTGTTTAATGAGTGGGAAAGGTTTACTTCCAATGATGGGGAATCGATTGCGTCTTATTATCATCGTTTCTCAAAGCTAATGAATGACTTCAAGAGAAATAAACACTTTCCAGAAAAGATTGCTAGTAATCTTAAGTTCCTGAACAACTTACAACCAGAATGGAGTCGACATGTTACCGTTGTTCATCAGACAAAGGACTTGCATACACTAGATTACACTTAGTTGTATGATTTCTTGAAGTACAATCAAAAGGAGATAGTTGAACTAAGAGCTGAACGACTTGCAAAAACTCAAGATCCTTTAGCACTCATGGCCAACTCAAACAATTCCTTCAAGTATTCAATGTTTCACCCTGATCTACCATCATCTAGCACCTACATACAACAACCACTTCCCAACAACAACTATAACCCACAACCATCATTCAACCAGAACTACATGCAATAACCTATGCCAAATCCTAAGGACATTACAGACCCTACAACTGCAATGAACATGGCACTTGCTCTAATGGCCAAGGCATTCAAACTAAACTACTCTACACTAACCAACAACAACCAAAGAATTTCATCCAACCCTCAAAATAGGTAGATTGCTCAACCGAGGATAAATTTAGGTCAAGATAATCAAATACAGATGGTTAAAGGAAATGGGGGGAATCAATTTAGACAGTATGCTTGGCAGAATGTGGGGAATCAGGTTGTTTAGAATCTGGGTGTTCAGAATGTTAGAAGCCAGAATGGGGTAATTGTTGTTCTGGGTATAGCTAATCAGAATGGGAATGGTAATGTTGTTGCATCACGGGCTGAGGGTAACGCAAATGGGAATAATGGTAATCAGATAAGGTGTTACAATTGTAGATGATTGGGTCATCTTGCTAGGAACTGCATAGTCAGACCACGGAGAAGGGATGCAGCTTATCTTCAGACTCAGTTGTTGATTGCTCAAAAGGAAGAAGTAGGAATTCAACTGCAAGCTAAAGAGTTTGACTTGATGGCTGCTGCAGCAGACTTGGATGAGATTAAGAAAGTTAATGCAAACTGCATTTTGATGGCTAATCTACAGCAAGCATCGACATCGGGTACTCAGACTACCAATGCTCCCGTCTATGACTCAGACGGATCAGCTGAGGTATAACTTCATGAAAACTGCTATAATAATGAGATATTTAATATGTTTACTCAAGAGGAGTAGTATACTGAGCTACTCGAGCCAATTCTTGGTACTTACAACCAAGAAACCCACAGATATAATAGTAATGTTATTTCGAGGTTTCTAGTGTTAGAACAGGTAGGCGGAATAGTAGAAAAAATTCTGCAAAAAGTTGGGGAAACGTGCGACCCAAGAATCATTATTTCTAATTTAGTGCTGAAGGTTGAGCAAGTCAACTCGGTCTATCGCAAAATGAAAGTAAAGAAATGACGCATTGACCACAGAGCTTGCTAGATATAAAAATCAAGAAAGGTGTTTTGAAATTAGTCAAGAAAAATATGACAAACTTGAAAGGTGTTATCAACAGTCTGTTTATCAAGAACAATGTCTTTCTAAAAAGATAAATGCTCTTCACTTAAGTTCAGGTAAACAAATAACGGCTTTGAATGAGGAAATTTCAAATTTAACTAAACAGCTTTCAAAGGAAAAATCAACCGTTTCTTCTCTTCGAGAAGAAAAAAAAAGGTTGAAGTCTGATTTCAAAATACGCGAAGACGAGCTTCTCGATAAACAAATTCAACTTGAGAATAATGTAAAGGAATTAGATACTATTTTGGTTAAAATGGGTCAATCGATTCAAACGGTACACATGCTTTCACCTAAGCCAGACTTGTTTTACCACACTTAATAGAAAATGGCTTTGGGTTATCAAAATTTGTTTTATCTCAAGCAAGCTCAACAGAAACAACAGAGTTTGTATAATGGCAAAGTTCTATTAGAAAAGCATGACCCCCCGTCTGTGTATGATTCAGAGGAGACACTGGAATTTGCTCAAGAGAGTCGCCTAAAAATGAAACAATTAAACAAAGAAATAAAACCAGCAAATTATACAAAGATTAATCATCTTTCGAGGGTTTTTGTTTCTCAAACGGCCAAGTCACGTGAAGAGTTGTATCTTTCAAATACTTTCAAAATGGCCAATGTTTCTAAATCAATTTCTATACCAAATGAAGAGTTCTCAGATGATGCTACACCAAGTGTTGCTCGAAAATTTCTAAATGAGGTAAAAAGTACCATTGTGACTTTTCAACCTGTTGTCAAACAAAAAATGACTTTAGATATACACAATTGGTCGTCTTCTGCTCACCAAGATATTCACAAAATTGTAAAAGATGAAATTTTCCCTATCGTTAACCAAGTTGATGCTAGAGTGCAAAATTTCGAAATACAATTTTTGAAAGAAGCAGCTAAATTTGTTCGAGACTTTCAGTCTCTTGCAAATGGAGCTGACGAATCTCTTGCTAATCACAAGGCATTGGAATTGGAAATTGAGTGTCTCTTGAGAGCTGTTGTCAGTTAGGATATTATGTCTATTATGCAAAATAATTATGTGATAGATACTTTAAATCTCCAAATTAAGCTTGAACGTACGAAAGAATGTTTTGAAAACTGTATCATTAAAAATGAGAATGAATATGCTAAAATTTGGAATGATTGGTACAAAAAATGTGAAGAGTGTAAATATGACAAAATTTCATATGATCAAGCTTATAATGACATGCAACAAAAGATCGAACGGTTGCAAGCTCAGTTGGGAGATCAGAAGGGTAAAAGTAAGGATACTTCATATGTATCAAATACCCTTGATCTTTTGCCTCAGAAACTTGAAAATGAGAACGTAGAATTAGAGTTTCAGGTTCGGAATTATTAAAAGGAAAATGCTCATCTTAAGATCGCGTACAAGAACCTATTTGACTCTATCAATGTGACACGGACTCATACCAAAGCAATAATTGACTATTTGCAAAACAAATTACATGACATGATTTATGAAAATGCTAAGCTAAGAGCCTAGTTATTTCATAAGGTTTCTGAACAAAAGGACACCACTCGTGGAACGAGTACGAATACTAAGTTTGCAAAGCAATCAATCTTAGGAATACCACCTTCTTCTTCTAGACCTAAACTGTATGTTGTCACTCCTCTACCTAAATCTACGGTTATTCCCAAGGTTAGTGATGAATGCTTTGTCAAATCAAGTCACTTCAAACTCGGTTCCTTCCTCTCAAGAATTAAAAGTTATGGAAAATGATAATGTGATTGCCCCTGGAATGTTTAGGATTGATCCCTCTAAGACTTCTAGGAAAGACAACTTTGTGCCTAACAAACCAACTAAAGCAAGCGTTAGGATAAATCCGATCACTGTTTCACAACCTCATGTCATCATCAAGAAAGCAATTAATTCTGACTCAAATGGTTTCTCCTCTACAGGAGTAGACATCACTACTAAGACTGGAAGGCCACAGCCTAGGAGCAATACAAAGAATGATAGGGTCCCTTCTATAACAACCCATAATTTTTATAAATGTAAATATCCATCTATTAAGTTAGATGATGTACAATCTATCAATTATATATGAACTCACTTTTTTCAAGGAAAATTTTCGCTTTATTACATTACTTACTTTGCCAATATCTCAATATGCAACATTTCTTGCATAACTAAAGTTAACGGGCTCAGGCAACCTATCTATGGAAATCCTATCTTCATATATGTCAAGCAAACATCATAATATGTCAAGTTAATATTATAATATCATTTTTACAAAGTACATTACTCATATAAGGTACCATTTGCAACATTATATCAAAACGGGCTTTAAACCGTTACCGTATGCCTCTAAACCCTAAATTCATGAAAGATTAACATCTAAAGTGAATGCACAAGCTACTAAAGCATATGTACAAGTAATATAACATCTCATTTGAAATATAAAATCTCTTTAAATCAAAGTACAAGTCCTTAAAAGCTCAATATACAAGTCATTAAGTATGATCTCCAAAATAGCCGTTTTACCTCCGTTTTCATTCTAATCTCTTCACCACCACTTGTGTACAAGCTAATACACTCAATATACAATGTATAAACTCTAATTATTCTATTCATAATACCCTAAGGCTATAACGTATCACCATACCCTAAGGCTTCGGATTCATGAGCTAATAGCAATAATAAATATGTTTTCAATAACGGGTGTATATCAACGTAGCCCAATATCGCATTTGCATTCAAATTATATTACTTAAACCTATGGATTTCACTCAACCTTTGTGTTGACTTTTTAGCATGTTTTATCTCAGGTAACTAATGGCACGAAGTGGCGAGGACTTGAAGATGGAAAAATCATTATCATTCAAATGTTGTATTTTAGATGTTGGGACCTCTCTTTTGTAAAAACTCTGATGAAATAATGAATGGTAACTTATTTTCAAAAACGACTCTTTTGATTCGTTTTCTATGATTATGACTGTTGTACCTTTGAAGTAATACCCCAGATTAGCTTCCGCTGCTATCTGTAAAAATGGGGGTGTTACAGATTTGGTATCAAGAGCCTACGTTATAGAGAACAAGGTTGAAACCTTAACTATAACTACTTTTCTTTTTCCATCCAAGAAAGTCCTTCGTGCCGCTATATCTTCTGGAATGGTATGTAAAGATACATAACTATTATACTATTATATAAATAACTTATATTATACTGGATTGTTACAGTCATGTCTTCGTCCCCTCGTTCTACTATCACTTCATCTGAGTTCGATATGGAAAATGCTTTTTCCACTATGAATATTCATAACTATACTTCAGCTTCGTCAGCTACATCGGGAAGCACTTCTTTTAACTCTTTAGAAGATTCTAGGGATGGTATAATCCCGCCAACATTCTCATTTTTCTATCATAATCCGTATTTGAAGAACATACAAGCATTTTATGCTAAAGAATCACCTATTCCACCACCAGATCCTATTATTCCAACAGCTATTTTAACTCCATCTCCGATATTACCACCTTCACTGCTGTTTAATCCTCGATATTTCTTGTTCCTAAAGAATTATTACCACCTAAGAAGCAAATTCATCCCCCATCTTCTTCTTTAACTACGTTATGTAATTCATCTCGAAAGCAAGCATGTATCCTAGCATCACCATCAGTCTAAACTTATACTCCTATCTCACCTTAGATATATGAATTAGGGAAAATCTCTATTAAGATGCATTCAGAACACCATAAGAAACAAACTAAAAGCATTCTGAATTACTTAGAAGAACCCTCTTTTCACTGTATTGAGAAAATGAAAGAAAGATTTGTTAATGATTGGATAATCATGCCAAGGTATTTTGATAAAGTGAAAACCAAACTTAAGGAAGCCCGCTACAGAAGAAGCATATGGGACAGAGAGACAAGATTTCTTTTGTTCGCTTTAGGATTTCTGATTTAGAAATAACCCTTGAGGATATCCAAGATCGCCATCAACTATATATGAAGAATCTTATACGTAGTATAAGTAGCAACACCTGTCAGATCTTAGGTTATGTAAGATAAGTTATCTATAAATAAAGTTGAAATTCCATTTTACCTTACCAATATCATATATGTCATTTCTTGTTATCTCCGTCTTCATCATCAATTAACTAGGCCACCACCCGATTATCCCTTCAATGAGTTTATCTATGCAGAGTTAGATAACTCATTATAAATCATACTACGACCACTGGAAAGTGAACTAATCCCGAGGAATCTAATAAGTCAAATGCTTGTTTGAACGTTCATATCTGAAAATCTTAAATTCCAAAACTTCCTGTTATATCCTACAATGTAATATCAAGGAATATGTATTTCTTGTTAGAACTCACACAATGATATTCAATATCACTAAGTATGAAATTTTTAATTTTTATACAAAGACTTGTGATATGACTATCATTATATGGATTCTTATTACGTGTTATCTTATGTTGATAGAATGCCTCCCAAAAGGATGTCAACATCTGAAGCACCAGTCCTGACTCATGCTACCATCGAGAAACTAGTTGCTCATAGCGTTGCCACAGTTCTGGAAGCACAAGCTGCAATAATGGCAAGTACAAACAATCCCAACTCTAAACCAAGAAAAACTCCTGTAGCAAGGAAATGCGCTTACAAGAAGTTTACAAGTTACCAACTTTTCTACTTCAATGGTACGGACGGAGCTGTTGGTCTCATTCGCTGGTTTAAACGGACTGAATCGATATTTTCTCGTAGCAAATGTGCCGAGAAGAACAAAGTGAGATTTGCTGTTAGTACCCTCACTAAGGAAGCTTTGTTCTGGTGGAATTCATTTACCCAGTCTATTGGAATAGAAGAAGCCTATAAGATCACCTGGTCTGAATTTAAAAGACTCTTGATAGAAAAGTATTGTCCTCAAACCGAGATTAGGAAAATGGAAGAAGCCATTACCATGACCCAGAAGTTAATAAAGCATGTAATGAAACACAATTCTGTACAAGAAACCAATAACCATAAACGAAAGTTTGATGATAAAAGAAACACCACCGACAACAACAACAACAACTACCCCAATGACCGCAACAACAATAACCACTCCAACAATCGCAACAACAACAACTATCAAAATAACCACAACAATCACAACCACCACCAGCAGAATAGAAGACAAGAAACTATTAGTACTTATCCTGCCAAAGGATACCATGGATACCTTCCCTTATGTACAAGATGCACCCTGCATCACACAGGAGTTTGCACTGTCAAGTGTCAGATTTGCAACAAGATAGGTCATCAAACTAGGAACTGCAGAACCAAAGGACCCTCGAATTACTAGATTAGATCCTAGTTATAGCTATGTTAGAACCTAACCACAGGGTGTGTGGTATAAATAAAAACACTTGTCAAATCTTGACTATGTAAAGTATAAAGGCAAGTTGTTCACGATATAATACAATTCTGTTTTATACCTCACTATTTCATAGTACCGTTATCTAGGGTCGCCTTCTGACTTTGTAAAACCTACCTTTCAAAATTAATCTTATTTCAGCATCATCATTGGTATGGATTAATTATCCAAGTATCATGCCAACATTTTCTGCGACAAGAAAGTCATCCACATTCCTATCAACGGTAAAACTTTGATCACTCGAAGTGACCAAAACAAAACCCGACTAAATCTTATATCCTGTATAAAAACCGAAAGGTATATATCCAGGATATCCGTTTTTCTTCTTATCCTTCAGAATATATATCAATCACCGGGAGTTGAATAAACTTACCTATCACCCAGAATCAATGACTTATTCGATCAACTTCAAGGTTCAAGCGTTTACTCAAAAATCGACTTAAGATCAGACTATCATAAATTGAGAGTAAGGAATGAAGATATTCCTAAGACTGCTTTCAGAACGAGATACGGACACTATAAAATTCAAGTAATTTGGTTTAATTAACACGCCTACCATATTCATGGATCTCATGAATCAGGTGTGTAAACCATACTTAGACAAATTCATAATAGTGTTCATCAATGATATTCTTATCTACTCTTATAACAAAGAAGAACACGCAGAACATCTGAGAATAATTTTGAAATTACTCAGAAGGGAGGAATTGTATGCCGAATTCTCCAAATGTGATTTCTGGATCGGTATCGTGTGATTTAATGTCTCATTATCCTTCTCATAGTTTTATCTTCTACCTAATACCATTTTGATATCATGTTTTATGCTTAAATAGGATGATTTATAATCATCTTATTGAAATGAATTAGGACGCTTCTTCATTTGAATAAGGAAATTATAAACCTCCGAACTATGAATTTATAAATTCTCAATTACAAGGATTGGGACGCCTCTGTTTGTAAATGACAAATTATAAATGAGTGGGCTTAAGTATGGCATTCGTACAAACAAGTTTCTTTCAAATCCGTTTGTACAAATAAATTCCTTATTATCATTATTACCTTCATACGGTTAAGTATCTAGTCATCATCTGTTCATTTCCAAAATTTATATCCAACATGATTTGCAACTCTCTTACAATTCATAATCATTTCTTGACATCACTCCGGCATTCAGCTAAATCTCGGGACCAAAAATAATTCAAGAAACTACTGAAAAGATCGTGCAAATTCGTCAACACTTGCAAGCTGCATCGACAAAGAAGTTACGCCAATGTGAGATAAAATCCTTTAGAACTTCAAGTTGGCAATCGTGTTATGTTGAAAGCATCACCTCGCAAAGATATCTTTCGATTAGGAAAACGAGAAAAGCTTAATCCCCGATACATTGGACCATTCAAAATTCTTGAACAAATTGACCCAGTGGCGTACAAACTAGAGCTTCCTAAAAAGCTTAGTAGTATCCACATTTCTAATCTTAAGAAATGCTTATCTGATGAATCTTTCATCATTCCAATAAAAGAACTTTAACTCGACAACAAACTCAACTTTGTAGAAGGACCAGTGGAAATTATGGATCGTGAAATCAAGCAACTTAAGCAAAGTCGTATTCCTTCAATCAAAGTGTGATGAAACTCTAAAAGTACAACCAGAGTTTACATGGGAATGCGAAGATAAAATTCGTGCTAAATATCCTCATCTCTTCGAAATTCAATTAAATCTCGGGATGAGATTTCTATAAGGATGGGGGACTATAACAACCCGTAATTTTCTTAAATGTAAATATCTATCTATTAAGTTAAATGATGTACAATCTATCAATTATATATGAACTCACCTTTTTAGGGAAATTTTTTGCTTTATTACATTACTTACTTTACCATGAAGATGAATGTTTTTTAGTCCCATCGTATTCCCACTTGTTCCATTGCTCAAATGCCGCCTTGCACAGTAACAATATGTGTGCATCTGTTTCTTGGTCATCGTCGCAAATACATTCCCCTTTTATCCAGGTTCAGCCTCATAGGAAAGCTATTAAGTATCACCCTTATGGTACTTGCAAATACTATAGGGGCACCCCTAACAACACCCTACTTAGTAATGCACGCATAAAAACTCAGGGGCGTCTAAAGCAACCGCTTTATGCCTCCGAATTTGAAAAGCCTCCGATTTTATATCTCATATATATATATTTAGGCCTCCGCATTTTTATAGAAATCGCTATTTTCAGAACTCATGTACGTATCGTTAAGTTTTGTGGATTTGTAGGCCTTATACTTTTGCTTCTCAAGCTTCTATTTTATGAGATATGAAAGTATCTTTAGTTTTCTATAGAATATATAAACTTTAATTGAAAATGCCTCATATCTGATCTTCGCTTTAGACCTCCGCGAGGCTTGATATACGCTCCTGCGAAAACTTCATTTGGATTTACTAAGGGTCCGTTTGTTAAGAGGGTGTGAGTTTTAAAGAATGGAATTAGATTAAAAAATGATATTTGGATATCATATATGACTATCATAGACTGAAAAGTACACTATTTTAAATCCCCACAAGACTAGTAGGTTTCGGAAACAAAGTTTTCATTTTTGTCATCGAGTAATGCGTGAAAGTCTTACAGCCACATGTTATTTACATATAACATTAATAATTCACTTGTTTAATTTTTGAAAGCATAACAGCCTAATATCATATATCATTTTCTATTTTAAATTTTTAATTACTACAAATCCAACCTCTAACCAAACTTAAAACAAACATAAGATTAAACTATCATTCAGTTTATGTGTCTTTCTTTTCATTCAAACCAAAACCCATTTCCAATCCTACCACCGTAACAAACGGACCCTAAGATATGGAAATACATCTACCTTCTACAAGAGGCTATAATATTTCAATGTGAGTTTTGGATTTGCTATGATTTTGACAGGTATCAATATCGTCCGAATGTATCCAAAATATTCCATTTTTATAAACTATGCAACATATACACCATACACGTACGCCTTCTCTCAAGCATAACGTTCATCTATTATCTAACAACCACAAAATGGAAATCACGTGTGAAAAACGAACAAATTAATTAAATAAACATCTGTTCATGCATTTATTAAGTTTACAAGTTTGTGGTAGAAGAGTAGATGGACCAAACATTCCTGATGGTAAATAAGTGGTAGGTATTTCAAGGACAAAATATATGAGTTTTGCCTTAACCTTACGTAATTCCAAAAGTGGAACTTGCATGCACATGGACTTTTGAACTCTCATGCTTAACTAACTCAATAGAATTGCTAGACTTATTGTCACATACGTGGAAATATCAATTGCTAGCATATATTTGAGCTTTATATATATTTCAAGGATGTTGTATATATGTTTGATTGATCGAATTGCAAAGGCCAGTAGGCCACTACATGTTTCGAACATTTTATCTACAAATTGCTGATTGATGAGGATTATGTTTTTCATCATATGCACCAAATGAAAAAAGTTGTCGAAAGGTGAGTAGGTCATATAAGGGTAAACCCGATCAAACTTTCTAGCTACTTTAAGCAGAGAAGTTATTGTGGAAATCCTGAAAAAAAAATGGAAAAATAATTTGAGACGGGTGAAATATATCTCCTTGTTCGTGTTTGAAGTAAAAGTGCTACTACTCTTATATACAGTTACATGTTTAGATAATTTATTTTGCATATCGTGATGTAGGACCTAATTAACGAAGCTTCGACCCAATTTCCTCAAACACTCTCCTATAAACACCCACAAAATTTCATTTCCTAACTTTAAAATTTGCAAAGCATATAGAAGAACCATGAAGGCTTGCAACCTCATACTCATCCTCACTCTATTGTTCACACTCACTATCCAATCCTCATTTTCACTCGAAGACAATACAACTGAGAATCAACAACAATATTTCGAACTAACACACCCACTCGTAACGAACACCGACACTCCTCCGTCATGTTCCGTTAACTTACTCACTCACACCTTCGCAAACACAGTAGACACAAACACAAGCACGGACACCACATTCACTCCGTCTATCACGGTTTACTATACTCCACCTCCTACCACGTGTAAATGGTCCCATGCAGTTCTTGAGTTCCAAGCTAAATGTAATGGTACTACTCCCATGCACGACCGTGTGGCTGGTGTCTGGATCGCAGGAGTTGAACTCCTGCGAACCAGTACAGCTCAGCCTACGGATAATGGAAGCTTTTGGAGTGTGCGGAAGGATGTTACTAAGTATACTTCTATTATTACTACTCAGGATAATAGCACATCGTTTAGTGTTATGCTAGAAACCCTAGATAAAGAAAACCTAACAGGTGTTTATCATATTAATGTGTCTATGCATTTTTATGATCATAATGCATTTAGGTTTGCGTTATCTAGTGTAGTGGGAGATTTAGAAGGTTATAAGAAGAATAGAAAGCTGAGTTCTATTGATGGTAATGGAGTTGGAGACATGTTAGGGTTATATCCGTATGATACGCATGCGGATATGATTATTCCGATATCTGGTGATGTTGATGAAGGGTATTGGTTTAGGATTGAGAATGAATCTGACGTTAAAAAGACGAGTGTTAGAATTGATCAGAGAACTTACAAAGCTGTGCTTGAAATGTATATTTCGTCTCATGGAGACGAGGAGTTTTGGTACTTGACTCCACCTGATTCGTATACAAAATCGAATAATCTAGTATCTGGAAAGGGTAAAGGAGCGTATCGTGAAGTTTTGTTGACGATCGATGGGAAGTTGGTTGGGACAGTGATTCCTACTCCACTGATATTTACAAGTGGGATTAATCCGTCGTTATGGAAACCAGCTGTGGCCATTGGAGCTTTTGATCAACCGTCTTATGATATTGATTTAACTCCGTATTTAGGGCTTCTTTTGGGTGATAAGGATCATTCAATTGAAATTCAGGTTGCTGAGGGTGGTTCTTATTGGCTTGTGGGTGCTAATATGCATATTTGGTTAAGTAATTCGAATGTACAAGCGATTGTTGAGTATCAGCCACCGTCTATGGAGATTGAAAACGATTATGAATTCGAAGGTCTTGAAGGTGAATTCGAGATTGAAGTTGAAAGGAGCAGTTCAGCTGTTGGTTTGGTACAATCAAGTTTTGGCATTATAAACACAAAAGTAACCGAAGAAATCAAGTTTAAAAACAAGCTCACGTTTAAGGAACAAGGAACTAGGAAAGAACTCGATCAGAAGATCAAAAGGAAAACTAAAGTAAAGATCACAGACGCAAGGGGTAGCTCAATTGTGAAATATGAAATTGAAAGAACGTATCCTTTGAAGATCACGGCCGTGACTCAGCCATGGTATGGTAAAGGTATTTCAACCGTGAGCACGACAGTGGTGCAAGGACGGAGTGAGAGTTTTTCTAGCGGAAAAGTGATATTGAGGGCTTTAAATCATGATGTGAATTGTACTGGTTCTATGTTAGTAAATGGTAATTGTGTTATGTCTGGCTCAACTGAGAATCATCAGAATTATTACTATAAGGACGGACTCGGTTGTTTTTCTCGTAAGGTCAATGTGATGGAAGGTGATGTTGTGGGGGATGAAACAAGCTCCATTTGCGTCAAATAGTTTTGTGTACTTTCTAGTTATCTTTGAAGGTTAAATATGTGTACGTTAGCAGTATGTGTGTACCATGAAAAAGTTGAGTTTTTGACATTCGGATTTAGTTGAATAAAATTATGTAATAGTTCAAATTTCTTGGCACTTTTGAATTACATTTTTAACCTTTAATTGATTGATTTGAAATTAAAGTTAATTTGTGTACGAATTGAAGTAGGGTCAAACATGGAAATCTAGTAGATGCTGCCCCGGAATGGTACAAGCCACACATTCTCCATGTTATCCCAAACTTTAAAGTGCTAAACTAACATGTGTGCAACTAAAACTCCACATAGAAGTGCCTTACTAGCTTATAGGGCTTATAGCCATGAACTTATGGTTTAAAGCTCAATTAATGCGAGATAGGTTATTGTTAATTACTTGAAAATGTATGATACTTGCCATTTTTTGTTATTGTGTGTACTGAACTTTGTTTTTTTTATTGTGTGTAGTGAACTTTCAAATTTTGACCTTTGTGTGTATTTGTGACCGTTTTACCCTTATTTTTTTCAAAATTCGAAGGGTAAAATGGTCATTTTACATGGCAAAAATGTGACAAAATACATATAAAGGTCGAAATTTGAAAGTTCGGTACACACAATAAAAAAAAAATTCAATACACACAATAACAAAAAGTGGCAAGTATAATACATTTTCACGCAATTATCCCGATAGGTTAAAGAGACTTGGGTGTTTATTCTTTTTTTTTTGCTAGCTTTAGTCTGGTACTATACTATCTCAATTAACGTCCAATATCACTCGCCAATGAAAAAGGAATGAGTCTACTTCCTTGCTCCTTCTCTTGTGTGCGTCTTAACTATTTCTTATTGAAATGACCGGACCGATACGACCTCTGGCTCAAGGCCCTTAGGCTCCCTTTCATTCGATAGATAGCTTGAATTCATTGCTAAAGGAGTACTACTATTTCTTAAGTGCTCATTAGGCTGACATATATTATGTCGCAGTTATATACAAGTATGTAACATTATTTCCAGAAAGTGTACCGATCCAATTATTCACTATACTTGAAACTTTTGATGGGTACGTCATTGCTCCACGGCTATATATATAGGTAATCCGGAACTGGTAGTAGTAGGGTCAACAAATACATGCCTATCTGATTAGAATAGTGCATGTTGATAGAAAAAGTTGAATCTATCATGACATATACAAATGAATGTGTGTGTTTACGTCCAACATCCTTGCATGCTCTTCTTACAAATTGCTATATACTGTCAGAATTGGCCGATATATATAGCTGTGATCATAACTTAGTTGGTATGTCTACTATATATACAACCATTAACTATCACTACAGTTGATCAACCCTTTCCCCAGCAACATTCTGACACCTTCGCCAGCGACATGTCGCTGGGGAAACGTATCCCCAGCGACATGTC
>BQNB010011279.1:66952-81827 GCA_026074375.1 Tanacetum coccineum | reverse complement strand
CAAGCATTTTTGACTTTTTCTTTAACCACCCTTAACATGTGTACCGAATGATATTTATTTAAGTTTGACATGTCACAACAAAGTTATGTAATACCTATTCTCACCTTGTAACTACTGCTTCTTATGGTAAAGTTATGATCAAGTTGATGCAGTTCCGCAACACGTTATAAGAACATCAACAAGTCTGCACCTGCAGAAGTCCAGAGATAGTAAACTTATAGATACTGAAATACAGAAAAAAACAACTAGAACACATGACTTTTAAAAGTTACAGTATAGTAATTATTTTCTTATATAACTGTAATAGATGTTGCATCATGCAACTAAGAACCAACATGTGTCTTTCAAAGTTCAAACATTCATGGTTTAGGTAAAGCAAGTGTCTTCACTGTTTACATTATATAATAACTCTCATTGATGCAACAGAAAATATTTTTTTGCAGGCAACTACTTGCATTTAAATAGCTAAATGGTTTGTCAACATTAGAAAACATACGATTAGTGTAGGCTTGTGATTCAGCTATGATTTCCATATCCTGAAACATGTTGTATAAAAAAAAGTGAATGTAGTATTTATTAAGAGACTCGTCCACATAGGGCAGATATTGATACATAATTACTTGAAAACTACTTGCAATCACGAGCTTTTATAGTATAGTCATTCATCCTCTTGAATCTTACCAAATGGTTTATTGAGCGAGTCGTATCACCCTTGTTTGTCCAATAAATGTTAGAAATAAATCTTCACAAGACTTAATACTGCCAAGTTACAATAACAGTACTAATGAAGTTAGTACTACCAGTACAAACTTAGTACTGCCAGTGTTAGTTAATACTGCTAGGAGAAAGAATTAATACTGCTGATAGTCAAAGCTGTTGACTTGGAGATAAGTATGCATGGAGATTATTATGGGATGCTGGTAACTGATCCTAAAAGATAGGTAGTTAGTTTTGTAAAGGACTCCTTGTGTTCTATAAAAGGAGATCCTAGGTTTAATATAGGATATAGACTTTTCAAGTGATAGAAATACTTTTAGAGAAAGATTGTAATAGCTTCAAGGTTTGTAACCCTAGTACTTCAAGAGTACTCGTATTATTCTAATAATATTGAAGCAGCGTGTTCATTGTTCATTGTTTGTTTTGGTTATTACTGTTCCATTAATAAACACCTCTAGAGTATCAAAGTGTAGATTCCGCATACACTTTGGTATACATACAAAGTCTCAATCTTTGTTATTTTGGATTCTTCCAAGGTAACAAACACTTTACTACGTAAAGAATCGATCAAGGCGTGGGATCAACAAGTGGTATCAGAGCCTGTGCTTTGAGAAACTTTAATCTAGGGATAATGGAGTTGGAAAATTCTCAGAATAATGTGTTGGCAAAGCTTCCCATGCTCAACCTCGGGGAGTATGAGATGTGGGAAATCAGGATCAAGCAGTACTTTCAGATTCAAGATTATGCGTTATGGGAGGTAATAGAAAATAGAAATTCGTCGGTACCTATTCCTGTTACAGCACCAAAATCTGGTCCATCAACAGCGTTGAAGATGACTATGCCCTCTACTGCTGAAGAAAAGATTTGCAAAAAGAATGATGTAAAGGCTCGAAGTCTTCTGCTCATGGCACTGCCCAATGAACATCAACTTACCTTTAACCAGTATGTTGATGCTCAATCAATGTTTGCTGCCATTAAAGCTAGATTTGGAGGGAATGAAGCAACAAAGAGGACACAGAAGGCCTTACTGAAGCAACAGTATGAAAATTTCAATGCTTCAAGCTCAGAATCTCTTGATTCTATCTTTAACAGGCTTCAAAAGCTTGTTAGTAGGTTGGCAATTCTGGGTGTAGTTACTCCTCCTGAAGATCTAAATGTTAAATTTTTGAGGAGCTTACCTTCTGAGTGGGATACTCATGTGGTAGTCTGGATGAACAAACCCGACTTTGATACTATGGGTTTGGATGATTTGTACAACAATTTTAAAATTGTTGAACAAAAGATTAAGAGATCTACTGGTGCTATCAATGATGAAAAGAACTTGGCATTTCTAACCACTACAGGTGCAAGCAGTATTAATAATATTAATACTGTTAATCCTGAAGTTAGTACTGGTACCACCAAAGTTAATACTGCCAGTACTGAAACTAGTACTGCTAGTTTTAGTGATGCCACAGTATATGCCTTTTTGTCCACTCAACCACAAGGGTCTCAACTAGTTCATGAAGATCTTGAGCAACTTCATGATGATGATTTGGAAGAAATGGATCTAAAGTGGAATATGGCACTACTAAGCATGAGGGCAAGAAAGTTCTATCAGAGAACTGGAAGGAAGATCATCATTGATGGAAGCAGTACTGCTGGTTATGATAAATCAAAGGTAGAATGTTTCAACTGCCATAAAATGGGACATTTTGCCAGAGAATGCAGAGCACCAAGGAGTAAAGACAACAGAAATTGGAATCAAGGTGGCTCATCAAAGGCAGTAAGGATTGAAGATGCTTCTGAAAAAGCAATGTGTGCTATAGATGGTGCTGGATTTGATTGGAGTGACATGGCAGAGGAAGAAATTCAAGCAAACATGGCTCTCATGGCATTCTCAGATTCTGAGGTAACAAATGATAAATCTTGTTCTAAATCTTGTTTGCAAAATTATGAAGCTCTAAAGAAACAGTATGATGATTTACTTGTTAAATTAGATGATACTGGTTTTAAAGCTTCTACATACAAAAGAGGTTTATCAATTTTAGAAGGGCAAATTCTTAAATATAAAGAATCTGAAGTCCTTTTTTCTGAGGAAATTGCTTTGCTTAAAAGAAGTGTAGGTCACAAAGAGTATCTAATGGGATTACTTAGGACTGAACTTGAAAAGGTTAAGGAAGAAAAGGAGGGGTTTGAGTTTAAGATTGCAAAGTTTGAAAAATCATCAAAAGACTTAGATCAGTTGTTAGCAAGTCAGATAACTGACAAAAGCAAAAAGGGTTTTGGTTATAATGTTGTCCCCTCACCTCATCCTTTGATTCTAAATAGACCAACACCCTTAGATTTATCTTATTCAGGTCTACAAGAATTCAAACAACCTGAGGTAAATGAGTATGGTCCTAGGGATTCAAGTGTAATGCCTACCACTGGTTGTGATAAAGAGTCAGATAATTCTAAGGAGAATACTGATGACTCTTTAAAACAACAACAAAAGACTGATTCTAGCTCTGTTAAGTCTCCACTTAAGGTAGACAAAGATTGGAAAGAAAAGTTTTTCTGTCCTGCTAATCAAGTTAGGGAAGAAGAACCTAAGAAAGCTAGAGAAAATAATGATGCTCCAATCATTAAAGATTGGGTGTCAGATGATAAGGATGATGTTGAGTCTATCCCTAAGGTTGAAAAGAAAGCTGCTATACCTACTGCTACTAAGAAAGAGTTTGTTAAACCTGAAACACCAATTAGAAGGTCAGTTAGGTATGCAGAAATGTACAGGTCACAAAGACCTAGAGGAAACCAAAGAAATTGGAATGGTCAAAAATCCAATCAATTAGGATGTAACTTTGTTTTTAATAACAAGGCATGTTTTATCTGTGGAAGTTTTGATCACATTCAATACAGTTGTCCTAATGTTCACAAACATATGGTTCCAAGAGCAGTCTTAATGAAGACTGGCCTAAAAACTGTTAATAATGCAAGGCCTGTTAATACTGTTAGGTCTGTTAACACTGCCAGACCTTTTAGTACTGCTAGGGATTTTAATACTGTTAGGCCTTCTTATACTGCTCACCCAAAATCAACAGTTCATTGTGCTAGACCAAGGACACATTTTCAAAATCAAGCACAATCAACTGTTCAAAGGCCCTTTTACAAGAGAACAACATTAACAAAAAGGTCTCATAATCAAAATGTTAATACTGGTAGACAAACTGTTAATACTGGTAGGCAAAATGTTAATACTGTCAGGGCAAGGGGATTTAATGTTGTTAAGCCCTCAGCATGTTGGGTTTGGAAACCCATCAAACCCAATGGTGCATCACTGGTTTTCAACTACCAGTAGGAATGACTATATCTACCAGTAGTAACTATAAAGACCTAAATTTCATTTTTGTAAACTTAAAGGACTAATTATGTAATTATCAAAACTAAAGGGTTTACAGTGTAAATGTTTATATTTTATAAACCTAGGGACTAAAGTGATAACAGTATATATAAACTAGCAAATTTATTGTAGTTTATACATTGAGTCTTTAGCCTAAACTTGTAGACTAAGATTGGCCGTATTTACTTAGGTATATGACGGTGTGATTCATACTTGGATATCTATTATCAATTTCCAGAGGACTATTCACTCAGGTGAGTTCATAGCCCCATGTTTTACAATTATTTAAATGATTTACATCCTTGGGGTGAGAACATGCTTTGTTTTACAAATTGGACGCAAGTGTACATTTTATACAACGATTACATGTTTGCCTAAGTAGCGATAACCCATTGAGCCCGTTATCATGAACTGTTAGTTGCATAGTTGTAGTTGGGAACTGCATTGTGTGAGCGCGAATGTTATTGATAGATCTATTCGGGATTGACAATCCCCGTTCGGGTGACTAGCTATCACCGGGAACGAACGTTATAGCATGTCGAAGTTGGGATGTTTCGGGTTAGGACATCATTCAGGGGCAATTACTGGCAATTTATTTGCATTCATACATGTCAAGCTTCGGTGTCATGAGCTTAGGAAAACGTAATCACTTTTTATGATGTTTGCATGTGTTGCTAACTCATACACTTGGAAATCTTGCGGTCCTACTATTGATTTACATAAACCTATGAATTCACCAACATTATGTTGACGTTTTAAGCATGTTTTTCAGGTCAATAAGGCACGAGGTGCGATGATACATTGGAAGTCAATAATTGAAGAGTCAACACTTAAGATTTGGGGTCTTATTACATTTTGGGAAAATTGCTATAAACCGAAATCTTTATTTATATTGTTAAACAATTCGAAGCCATGGGCTTATGTAACAAACAAGTATTTTGTTAATCCAATGTATCTTTATTTTTCAAACGACACGTTTAGTAGTCGTTCTCAGAATCTTGTGCTATTGATCCATAAATGTAACGCCCTCGGATATCCAACATTCCGCTGCGTGCTCAGATTTGAGGGTGTTACATTTAGGCTGCGTTTAAGCTGTTAATAATGGGTGATTTCTCTAATACATCTCGGATGGTTGGTGGGCAGGTTACTAAAATTCTGGATTATATGTTTGGCATACTTATTCAAATAACATGGTTTATCTATCTGCATCAAGTTTGAGGTTTTTTTATGTTACATGTTGTTGGATCCTAAACTGGCCAAATGTGACGCCTTATAAGACAATTATTTTTGTGCTTATAGATTATGAGGAGATAATCAACATCTTTGGGAATATGATGAGGTAACAAATGAACTTCTAATACCATTTTCATAAAGTGAATGTTTGGTAACTCATTATTTGTCAAATGATAATGTGTTGTAGGGAGCTCTTGGGATCCTACCAATCAAGCATAAAAAATACCCAAAAGAATCCTTTTTATATTATCATATAAGTTGTGACAAAGAGGGAAACTAAATAAATTTCACAACAAATGTCATTTATAAAGAAGTTTTATTTCGAATTTAATTCTTTTAGCACAGATTTATGTGTAACTAAACGCTTCATTATCGTTTTAATGTATATTACACTATATTTTCCTATATTTTTTCATTCTTCTGCATTTTTATGAAGCTAGCCCGCCCATCCGGGCGGGATATGAAACTAGTATATTTTTATATAAACTAAGCAAAGTAATAATTATTACATTTATTTAAACATTTAAACCACCAACAGGTTTTATATTTATAAATCTTATGATATATTTACTTATCAATTTATATAACCCAAACACACCCTTACGATAAATCTGCTCACCCAAACACAGCACTTATTTATGCTTACAAAACCAACACGGACCTTTGTTGTCTTCTATAAACCCAATACGCAACCCCTGATTATAGTATGTTAACCAACGCACCCATTGGTGGCAATCTGGTCCAAACCAAATGCCCCTTTATTTCAAAATTCTGTCGTAACCAATAACTACGCCCTTGCCGTGGTTTCTGCTATACCAAACACCCCCGTTTGGCAAATCTGCCAAACCAAACGCACCTTATGTGCCAATCTGCATAACCAAACGCACCCTTAGTTGTTTTCTACCAAGCCAAACGCACCCTAATCTGTACCAAACGCACCCTAATTGGTATTTCAGTTAACCAAACGCACCTCTATGGTGGTGGTGACTGTCAAACTCACCCTTGTGGTGGTGGTAGTCAACCAAACGCACCCTTTGTTGGGTTTACATAAACCAAACGCACCCTAGTCGGTGCAAGAACCAAAACGCACCCCTTTGGGTGTTGTAACAACCAAACGCCCCCTGATCCGTATCTACTAACCAAAACGCGCCCTATGGTATTTTTGTTACACCAAAACGCACCCGTTGTGTGGTGAACAGTAAACCGACGCACCCTTGGTGGTGGTCGGTTAAACCACCGAAACAATCACCCACTTAGGGGTTGACAAAAAAACCGAACGCACCTCGTGGGTGCAAAACAAACCACACGCACCCCTTTTTGGGTGCTCCTACGCAAACCAGCCGCACCCCTTGGTGCTTATAATAAACCGAACGCACCCTCCTGTTGTCGAACCACCGAAACAAACACCCTTCGTGGTGTTTTCAAATAAACCACACACACCCCTTTTTATGGCGGTGGTTGTGGTGTGGTGGTGATGGGGTAGTGGCGGCGGCGTCGGTAGGGTGGTGGCAAGCGTGGGGGCGCGTGGTATAGTGGATCGAATAGATCGGGTGATGAGAAACAACTTTGGTTTCGGCCGAAAAACTCGCCGGAAAAGTTTTCCAGTGCCGGCGGCGGCGGCGGAGGCGGCCGAAGCGGCGGCTGGCCGAAAATGGGGAAGAGAGCATTTGATATGTGTGTGTGTGTAATTAAAATGAAAATGAGATTATTTGTTATAAGTTTTATTTATATATAAAAGTTATAAAAATAAAATGGCAAGTCAAAATAGATGAAGGTAAATTTTATAAATATTTCCCAGGGACCAAAAGTGTAAATTTTGGTAAATAATGGTTCGGGACTCGTTTGGACTACTTAACGGATGTTTCAAAACACGAAACTTGCGCCATTGCGTTCCAAATAATTTTTCCAACAAAAACGAGTATTCATTTGATAGTACTTCATAAATATTTTTATAACATTTATAAAAATATTTGTTATTCATTTGGAAAACCCGGTTATGTCTTGCCCGAAAATAAAAAAACAAATAAATTTCTAACTCGTTTATTCGCGCATCTATAAACGTTTTCGAATTAAAAATGATGACTAATTTTTTAAATTATTTTTTATTTAATAAAAAGCGTTAATTAATATATATTTATTACTTTCCTCGTTTCTATAATCTTGCGAGGGCATTTCAGTTACTTTCTAACTGTTTTCGGTCTCGGTCAAATAAAAATTTGTCTGGGAATGTCGGTTTTTACATCAGATTGCTTTAGAGTCGAATAGTTGAAAACGTGATTTAGTGGTCGTTTCATGATACGCCAGCTTATAAATTACATTTTTTGTTTGTTTTCGAGCCAAATAAAGTTTAAAAATAAATTTTCCTTGAGAGATGTATTTTTAAAAAATCATTCAGGAATGCACTTTTTACATCCATTTAGAATAGCTTAAAATCTAAAGCACAAGCATAAGCTAATAGTATCGTAATTGACTCAAGTCTAGCAACTAGGGCATAAGTTTCATCATAATCGATGCCCTCTTGTTGATTATAGCCTTGAGCAACTAACCTAGCCTTATTTCGTGAAACAATACCGTTCTCGTCTAACTTATTTCTAAACACCCACTTAGTTTCTATGATTGTCATATTCCTATGTTATGGAACTAACTCCCAAACATCGTTAGCAATGAATTGATTTAATTCTTTTTGCATGGCGACTATCCAATCATCATCCATTAAGGCTTCATTTACATTCTTAGGTTTTATAGTTGATATAAAACAAAAGAATTTACTTTGGTTTTGGGCTTGTGATCTAAGGGTTCTTTGGTTAAGGTTTCCTATGACATTATCTAATGGATGGTCCCTAAATTCCTTAATATTTACTATTTCGTCAATCTCTAAAGTTTCATCCTTAATGTCATTTTCTAGGTTTTTCTTTTTGGTAACCTTAATTGCTTCTTCTTCATCTAAGTCATCATCCACCAAGGGTGATGTCTTAGAGGGTGGAGGAGTTTCATCAAATTCCACGTTGAGTGATTCTTCGACTTTCCTAGTATGTTTGTTAAGGATGATGTAGGCTTTACTATTTTGCAAGTAACCTAAAAAGACACCTTCGTATGACTTTGGGTCAAACTTGCTAAGGTAGTCTTTGGTGTTTAAGATGAAGCACTTGCTTCCAAATACTCTAAAGTAGTCAAGAGTAGGTTTCCTATCTCCCAAGAGTTCATAAGGTGTTTTTCCTAGGATGGCTCTAATTAGAATTCGTTTAAGAATGTTTGTTGAAGTATCTACGGTGTTACCCAAAAACTTTTGTGGTAACGATTGCTCATTCAACATAGTTCTACTCATTTCTTGAAGTGTCCTATTTTTCCTTTCAACCACGCCATTTGATTGAGGAGTGCGTGGAGCTGAGAAGTTATGTGTAATTCCATTGGCATTACAAAACTCTCCAAATTGCACCTCATTATCAAATTCCCTACCGTGGTCGGTTCTTATTGACACTATTGTACATCCTAATTGGTTTTGAATTTTCTTACTAAATATTTCGAATTGATCGAAGGCTTCGGTTTTGTCCTTAAGGAATCTAGTCCAAGTATACCTAGAGTAGTCATCTACTATGACTAAGGTGTAGCGGTTTCCTCTGTAACTCCGTACGACGGATGGACCGAAGAGATCCATATGAAGGAGTTCTAAGCATCTAGTCGTTGAGACTATATTCTTAGCCTTGTGACTGGCGTGAGCTTGTTTTCTAATTTTGCAAGCATCACAGAAGTGTTGATCAAACTTAAGCTTAGGTAAGTTTCTAACTAATTCCTTAGATGCTAACGATTGAATAAGACGCATATTTACGTGACCTAATCTCCTATGCCACAACGTGGAATTTTCATCAATCGTTGCTAGACAAATTTGGTCTTTAGGCTTATTTCCTAATTTCATCACATATAAGCCTTTCTTCCTAATACCTCTACCTATGACCTTACCATCCTTAGTGATTTCACTATCATGTTCAGAGAAAGTTACTCTACACTTATTATCACATATTTTTCCTATACTTAACAAGTTAAATCTTAAGTTATCTACATGTTCTACATTATCTATTTTGAGAGAGTCATTCGAAATCGTACCTTTGCCAATGATGTTACCGCGAAGATTGCTACCAAAAATAACATTACCTCTGTTGTATGCCTTGTAGCTTGAGAAGAGCTTTCGGTTACCCGTCATGTGTTTGGAGCATCCGCTATCCTTTATCCACTCATCGGGTTCCAAGTCGACTCCAAGGCATATCTCACTTGATGCTTGAGCTACGAGACACGTTTCGTTTTTGACCTTCTCATCATCTTCTTCACCGCTATCACTCCAAGAACCTCCGACAAAAGCTCTTTGGTTCTTGTCTTTCGGTGGCTTTGGACATTCTCCAATAAGATGATTCGGGTCGCCGCATCTAAAGCATTTTCTATCACTTTTACCGTTTTTGTCGTCTCGGCTTCTTTGGAACGTCTTTTTGTCGTTCTGAGGTTGTCTCACGAATCTTCCTCTTCTTTTGAAGAACTTCTTGAAGTCTCTTACCGCCATGGCGTACTCTTCGTCTTCACTTCCGGAAGTCGAACACTCTTCATCACTAGATTCTTTCTTAGCCTTTAAAGCAAGAGATTTCCTTTCAACTTTTGCTTTGACTATTTCGGAATCTTTCTTAATGATCATTTCATGAACTTTGAGGTTCCCGATAAGTTCATCAAGAGATAGTGACGTTAAGTCTTTTGACTCTTCAATCGCCGTGACCTTTGCTCTCCATTTAGGATGTAGAGCCCTAAGAAACTTCCTAACATAGTTCTTGCTAGAATAACCTTCATCAAGAGCTTTTAGACTAGTAATAATAGTATTAAATCTAGCAAAAGCACTATCTATAGATTCGTCTTTGGAAATGACGAATTGTTCATATTGTTGAACCAAAAGGTCGATCTTATTATCTTTGACTTGACTATTACCTTGGTGGGTGATTAACAATGTTTTCCAAATTTCTTTTGCCGTATTACACATGAAAATTCTTTCATATTCTTTTCTAGGCAAAGCATTATAAATAACCATTTTAGCTTTGTTATTTTTTGCAAGTCTCTTTTTAAGATCATCGGTTTGTTTATCAAAAGGGATAACCTCATCTAATTTGGTTTTCGGATTTTGTACAATAGGTTGAAAATCACCGTAAGGTAATTAACATGCAAGATCTAGATCTTTTGATTTAACATATGTCTCGAATCTATTTTTCCAATAAATGAAACTATCACTTTCAAAAAGTGGTGGTCTTTGCATGGATTGCCCTTCTAGATATTTGTCGGAATCCATAGATCGATCCAATTGTGGAAACTAGAAGGAGGGGGGTTGAATAGTTTACATGTTCGTTTTGCGTTTTAAAAGTTTGCTTTCAAAATACTTAGATTCGAGTAGTATGTTTAACCAATAAACAATATGAATCAACAAAGTAAATATCTAAACGAATGGTAAATAACAATCACAACAATACAAAGAGATGAGAAAAGGAACAATCAAACCAAGACACCAAGATTTATAGTGGTTCGGCTACAAATCTCTTCTTCGCCCTACTCCACTCCCCGAGTATCCTACTCAAGATTTCACTATGTCAACAAGCTCCCTCCAGGCGAAGAAAACCGTTTACACGTCGCTTACGTTATTTTTCGACACTAAACTAAATGTCGAGTCCTAATCTTAGCTAGAACCAATCTACCACTTCACAATCACTTTACACTCACAAGATCTACACAATCAGATATACACTCAATCCGAATCACACAATTACAAAATAATTACAATAGAGATTTGATACTTAGAAGAAGAGAGGAGAGATCACTAAATAACAATTTGTTTCTTGGCGAATACGAATGTTATTCTCTTGCACTTGAATGAGAAAGGAGAGATGAGAAGAAGAGATTAGATCACTTAAAATAAGATCTAAGGAATTTTAGGATCAAAGAGATTTAAGAGAGAAAAAAAATTTAGAGAGGAAAGTTATCGAAGATTTCGTGCTAAGAGGTGGTTTTTCTACAGGGAAATGGAGCAGTAATTTATAGGCAGAAAACTCAACGGTCCACTGGGGGCGTCTCGTCGTCCCAGATATATCTGGGGGCCGCCAGGCCTATAAGGGGGCCGCCCAGAAGACTACGCTCCTGTTTTTGTCTTTTTGTGGGAGAATGTATGTATCTGGTATTGAACCTTCTATTTGTGGGAAAAATTAGTTTGAAATTCAAATTAAGTTTTAATAAAACTTTTCCTTAATTAGAAAATATTATGTATTAATAAATTTTGAAGAAATTCTTTTGTAAAATGTGAGGATAAGAGAAAAATATTTTTCTAGTATCACCTAATCATGCTTAATGATTTGTTTGTTCTACCTAATGTGAAAACTAATCTAGAAATGAATTTGTATCGATTAATAATTTGTAAACGTTTAATTTTATCGTAAACCTTTTTAAATTTTGTTATTATCAAAACGTTGAGAGGTCGAAAAGAATAAATAACGTTTTTAGACATTATTTGTATTATCAAACTCCACAATAAGGGGCTTGTAGCTAATTCGTTGTATACTTGTTTTGTACAAAGCACAATTTTGTAGAAAGAAAAAAAATGTTTTGTTGAGGAAGATGATTTTGATATAGAAATTTTTACTTGTTGGTGTGCTTCTTTTAACGTGTTTAACGGCAGTGGTAGTGGTAAGACCATATGATTTTTTTGCTTGTAGGTAATGAGCCTTTTGTTTCATTCTAGTTAATTAATTGTGGCTAAATACTTATGTTTTTGCAATGTATGTTAAGCTGCAGAGTAGTACTATGACGAAACCATGACCACCTTGTGACGTTCCTTTTAGCTATTAGTAGACAGAGCACAACTAGAGTTTATTCAGTGCTTTTCTTATGTCTTGCTACATACGGATTGGTGTTATGGGCAAATGACTTAAAAATGAAACCAAGTTTCACTTGTTACCGATGAATGTAACAAGTGTATTTGTTTTCAATTAATATAGTCATGTTTACTAAAAACCATTTTATGGAAAAAGTGAAACTTGATTGCATTCTCAAATTTAACCTTCAACTTCAATTAACTGATTAGTCACTTTTTATTATTAGATTTTTTGCTTGAATTTAAACTCAGTTCAAAGATGTAGTCAGATTCATCATTCGTAATTGAAAGTACGATTTCTTATTTTTTTTACTATTACCATTGATTAATTTGGTTATTGATATTGAATTTCATGTATCTATGTCATATTCGAAATTTGAGTCGAGGTACATCATGTTTCCTTCTAATTCTGAAAAGAAATTGAGAAAAAATAGATAGAATATGTGTTTATGAAAGTTGCACACAATGTGTTTGATAAAATGTCTCATTGATATTTTATAGTTGTGATGCACTAATTTTGCATTGTGATGCATGAACTGTTAATCTGTCATTTTTTCATTGAAAAAGACTTGTATTTGTAGTTGTATATGTGATGCAGTTGTTCTAAATGTTGATGCAGTAGGTGTTTGTTTGTGAAAAATATAAATCTAACATCTTATTTCTTTAGGCGATGAGTATAAAATTCTTAAACTTTGATGCAATAGGTTTTTGTTTATGACAAATGTGGATTTATTAGCTAGTATTTTCTTTCTCTTAATCACGAAAAGGCTTGTATATTTTGATGTAAGTATGATGCAGCTATTTTGAAATACTAATGCAGTTGGTATACATTAGTGTAATATTTTTATTGGTTATTTTATTAGTAAAAAATGGTTGTATATGTACTTATATTTATGATGCAAATGTTCTTAAATGTTGATACATTAGGCGTTTGTTTTTGAAAAATACAAATATTTTGTTGGACAAACACGTAGAGGGTGTAAGCATGCTTCTTTTATGTTTTTTCTTTTTTTACTTGATAAAAAACATGGCGTGAACATAGTTACAAAATCTAGTGCATCTTTAATAAGCATGACAAATGCATAATAGCTATAATAAATCAAGTGTCCCGTGGTTCAAAATTAGAAGTGCATTGTTAGTTTATGTAATTGTGAATTATTGTGAGTTGATTTAGATTACCCATTTTTAGGTTTTTGTAGAATTAGTCAAAATATATGTGCCTTTGTTTATGGAGTGAACTTGTAATTTTGTTTTGGATGTGTTGGGCGTGAACACTAGTAGACACAGTTGCGATTGTTTGGGACGTATTGTTAAGTTGATTTAGTTTAGATAGTTTTAGGTTTTTATAGGATTAGTCGATATAGAGGCGAATATTGAAGTGTTATGATGGCTGAATTAACCAGTAACAACTAACTAGTTTCTTTTGCGACATTGGCTCTACAGTATCTGAGGACTTGGGGGAAAATTGCTGAATTTTTAAGCTAAATGGAGACCCAAATATCGACGCAGCCGAATACTTAAAACTAAGAAACGAAGTAAAGGCAACTCACGATGTAGTAAAGTAGTACGTAATTTATGAATTTTGTCAAGGTAAATGAATTTGGATTGAAAGAAGAAGTTAGGCAGGCGTAATAAATAATTAAAAAAAGTGAAAGAAAAAGTGGGTGACGAATAATAATATTATCAACAGATCTTGGTTTAAAATTTAGATTATCATTCACTTCATCGATCCAAATTTCTTAATAATAATCAGGTTTGATCCCAATTTATTTATGTTCTAACGGATCTCTTTTGTCGATCATTACTTTTATATGTTACTAGTGTTGAATTGTAAATGAATTCATTCATGTAGTTGTAATATGGTTAGAAGGCATGTTTGGATAAATGTTTATGCTATAGTAACCCTTCATCATATGTCTTGTTTATTCATGATTAAAGGGTTAACAAGTTTTTTATTTGTCTTTCTTTGTGTTATTATTACAGCAGACCATGGGGGCACTTATGTCAAGGTTTTGGTTCATGTTATTTCCCGTTTAGGAATATAAGATCATTGTTGTCGGAGTAGATAACGCTGGCAAGACAACCACACTTTATAAGTTGCATCTCGGCGAGGTCGTTACCACTCATCCCACTGTTGGCAGCAATGTCGAGGAGCTCGTTTATAAGAATATACGATTCGAGGTACCTTTTAACTTGCATTCTAATACCCAACACACAATTTATTTATTTGCAATTGCTAAATTGTTGGCGGTTTTATATCAGTTTCTCATTCCAAATTTTGCACATTCACGGCCAACTTCCCATGAATTTGCTTGCTAATTATGTGCCACTGCCATAGGTTTGACACGTCAATAGGTAATTATTAGTCTTAGGATATTCGAGGTATCATAACTGTATCGAGAAGAGATTGCAAAATAGGGTAGAAAGAGTGGCCATTATATATATATATCTATAACATATATATGGGGCTAACTATGACTGGATAAATATGATTTAGTGACTGGATGCCACCTCAATGATGACATGGCACCCATAATTCGATAAATTTTAACAAAATTCGAATTTAAGTCAAAAATTAAGTAAATACCAAGGTTTGAACTCATGACCTATTGTTAACATGCAACAATCTTAACCAACTTAGCCAAGCCACCATTTGTGTTCTACTGTAAAAAAAAAAC